>CM060269.1:16677617-16713984 GCA_030684275.1 Acipenser oxyrinchus oxyrinchus | reverse complement strand
GGCATTCACCCTCTGCTGGTGGAGCTGGGAGCGGCAAGCTGTTCTCCCACGGCGGTTGAGGCGGAACCAGCAGGTATTCACCCTCTGCTGGTGGAGGTGGGAGGGTCAAGCAATCCTCCCACAGCGGTTGAGGCGGAACCAGCAGGAATTCACCCTCTGCTGGTGGAGCTGGGAGCGGTAAGCAGTCCTCCCACGGCGCTTGAGACGGAACCAGCAGGCATTCACCCTCTGCTGGTGGAGGTGGGAGGGGCAAGCAGTCCTCCCACGGCGGTTGAGGCAGAACCAGCAGGCATTCACCCTCTGCTGGTGGAAGTGGCAGAGGCAGAGGCAGCTCTTGCTGCTCTGCTCCTGGTGGAGACAGAGGCAGCTCCTGCTGCTCTGCTCCTGGTGGTGGTGGAGACAGAGACAGCTCCTGCTGCTCTGCTCCTGGTGGAGACAGAGGCAGCTCCTGCTGCTCTGCTCCTGGTGGTGGTGGAGACAGAGGCAGCTCTTGCTGCTCTGCTTCTGGTGATGGTGGAGACAGAGGCAGCTCCTGCTGCTCTGCTCCTGGTGATGATGGAGACAGAGGCAGCTCCTGCTGCTCTGCTCCTGGTGATGGTGAAGACAGAGGCAGCTCCTGCTGCTCTGCTCCTGGTGATGGTGGAGACAGAGGCAGCTCCTGCTGCTCTGCTCCTGGTGGTGGTGGAGACAGAGGCAGCTCCTGCTGCTCTGCTCCTGGTGGTGGTGGAGACAGAGGCAGCTCCTGCTGCTCTGCTCCTGGTGGTGGTAGAGACAGAGGCGAGGGCTCCTCTCCCCTGGCGCTGGAGACGGCAGCGGCGGCTCCTCTCCCTCTGGCTGGAGAAGGCAGCGGCGGCTCCTCTCCCTCTGGCGCTGGAGAAGGCAGCGACGGCTCCTCTCCCTCTGGCGCTGGAGAAGGCAGCGACAGCTCCTCTCCCTCTGGCGCTGGAGAAGGCAGCGACGGCTCCTCTCCCTCTGGCGCTGGAGAAGGCAGCGACGGCTCCTCTCCCTCTGGCGCTGGAGACAGCAGCACTGGCTCCTCTCCCTCTAGCACTGGAAACAGCAGCGGGGCCCCTCCCATATCTGCAGCCAGGTAGTTGAGCACCATGGCTGCGATGTCTGGGAGGGATGCTGGTTGGTGTTTCTGTTCCCAGGCCTCCCAGCGCTCCCCATCTCTCGCCCACAGGAGGTTGATCACAGCAGGGAGGGCGACCATTATATCCCTCTCAGGCTCCGCCAGCCAGTCCCAGATCCCCTCAGAGGAGGCGGGATTCTTCCGCCTCGGAGGATGCGGGTCCTCTCTCACCCTTGCTGGATGCTCAGGCTCCTTCCTCTCCTGCCATGGAGGGTTGGTCCGGTGCCACGTGCCCAACCTCACCAATCGCGAAGCACCACTCCCTCACCCTTCAGGCAGGTGAGGCAGGCGTCCAGCGTGGTAAGGACCCGCTGCTGTTGCTGCGCCTCCTGCTGCTGTTGTTGTTGCTACTGCTTTCTCCTCCGGCTACTCTTCCCCATTTTTTTTTATTTTTATTATTTTTTTCCAAAAAACACACAAAAAAAATACTTTTGAAAAAACAAACAAAAAACGTCCTTTTCCTTTCCTGGTCCGGCTCTTGGAGGCGTTGTTTGTCCCACGCAGGACACCATATGTGACAGGCTGGCTCGCAGTGGTGAGTGTGATGGCGTCACGGACCAGGAAGTAACTGAAACCACAACAATGGATGGTGGGCGAAACTGAGCATAGCGGCGTTCAGTTGATTTTATTAATAAACAAAACAAAATATTTAACAAAACAACAAAACAAAAGGGCACGAGGGCCAAACGAATAAACAGACAAACAAGTAAGTGGCGTGCTGGCTAAACCAGCACGTTTTAGCAATTGTTTTATGTCGTCTCTCTCCGCTCTCTCTCCGCTCTCTCTCCGCTCTCTACTCCAAAACTCCACTCCGCAGAGCGGACAACTGCTCGTTCTTATACTCTGGCCATGGGGTTAACTAGTTGTTAATTATCTTATTACCCCTCGGCCAGAGTCTGCACGCGTTTGGTAAGGATGCATGACTGTCAGCTAGTTAAATAATCAGTAGCTGATCAGTCATGCATCCTCACGGGGTTTTTAAATATAAATATAAAAAACAATAACAAACGACGCGGCGCTTTTATCCGCGCCGCAAACAAATACAAATAATAATAAATAGGGGCGGGACACTCCGCCACACACTCGCTCATTACAGAGCTGTGAGGGAGGTCCTGCTCCCCCTGTTACACTCGCTCGTTACAGAGCTATAGCCCTAAGCCTGACCACACAATTCTCCAAGGTGAAGCACCAAAATATAAAAACAAACTCTCACCACTCTCACTAAGCATTCACTTCTCCCCACTCCAGTGCATGTTGCCCTGTAAATCAACATGGAGAACTACAACCCTGCTCTTCAATAGTGGGACCTTCATCCAGTATATCAGTAACATACATTACTTATCATGGCTGTACATTCAAACATGAGAGCTACTGCAACAGCATGATGAAAACGTGAATGACCATGACCTAGACCAGCAGTATTTACAATGTAGCATAATATGAAATGGCAATGCAAAGTGTCCTGAAAACACGATTCCTTAGTTAGGGTGACATGTCTATGAACAAAGTACAGGCAGCTTCATATGGGATTGTGTTACTCTCAATAACTTATGCAAAAAAATGCATTCACCAAGTTTTATCAAAAATAGGTTCTCAAGATGAAATGTAAGTGTGAGATACTGAGATAATAATTAATGCCAAATAGTGAAACTTCCCAGTTTTCATCACAATTAAATGTGTGGTTTTCCTGATATATGCAAAAATATAAGTGTGACATACCGAGGGACTACAACCTCTCCACTATAACCCTTTAATATAATAGGCACTAAATCCATCCTCAGATCTCTGGATTACCAGTGTGAATTGGTTCATACCATTAGAATGTCAAAATGTGTAAATGTGACCAGTGTAGTTCCATTCTAGCACTTGATCATGCCCCTTGAGCACACCATACATTCTAATGGAATGTCTCAACAAATGTGAGAAAAGTTATCAATTGGCAAGACTTATGTTTTATAATGCAGAGCACCCAGTCTTTTAAATGTTAGGCCCCCCGTGTCACATAAATAAATCCACAGATCCACAGCCTGTGTGCACTGCTAAAGCCGGAGAGTAACTGTTTCCCAACAACACTCATATGTACGGAAGCCCTGAACCGCAGATGGAAAAAAAAAACACAGCTTATCTCAAACGTCGTGAAACTATCTCGTGTTTACGAGATAATCTGTGTTTTTTGTTTTTTTTTTCATCTGCGGTTGAGGGCTTCCGTACATATGTAACAGTCTGAGTCGTTTAATTAAGTCAATAGCATTATTTTAAAGATTATTATCTTTCATAAAACACAACTTCAATTAAATTAAAGTGTTCAGTATATCAGGGTTATTCTGTTTTGCTTTTCCTATATGAAACTGCAATTTAATTTAATTGAGTTTTATAGGCACTTCGAAAGACGTTGCCTTAGTAACGTTTTGCAAGAGAGACCTGGCATTTGAATGATGACACTGGAGCTGCAACAAAGCCGCAGATTTAAATCACATATTGGCAAATTGGGATCATAAAAACTATTTTTGTAACACAATGCTACACACTTGTAGAACTTGTTAATATTATGGTATCACTCCCATGGGTGCATGAAAATGACTGAGAATGTACAGTATTGTGCAAATGTATTAGAGCACCCCGTTGCTTCTGCAGTTTTGATTTGTTGTGCATATGCATGCCTGGAGGTGTGCGCGGAGCTCAAAAAGCATCTGCGCCACAGCTCGAGGCGACTGCATGGCCATTGCTACACAGACGGGCGCTGAGCGAAAGCTTGCGCTTGTTGACATGGAGGAGTTCGCTCTGCAAGATTAACTACTATGAAGCCCTGCAACTGCAAGATGGTGCTTGTGAAGGCATTGCCCAGCCAAGGCCGTTTGAAGAGGCAGGAGTCGCTGTGAGGATACCGGGACTCCGGGAGCCTAGAAGTAGGTTAGTTTAGGGGAGGTTGATCCCAAGTAGTGTATAGAGAGTGTTTTCGTAATGTGGTAGGTTCCTGGAGCGGGACGTCTCTTTTAGTGAAGCTAGCGCTCGCCTTGTGAGGCAAACTTTTAATTTCAGCTTTGTTTTCTTTTGTTTTCTTTATTAAAATGTGACTCTAGGGTTACACTTGTGTTAATTAATTAAATCTGAACACCTGTGTGGCGTATCAACACCCAATGCTCTGTGTCTGCCTCATTATTATCAGTGACAACGTACACACACAGCGAACCCCCGTTACAGGAACACAGAGCCGCAAATGGTAAAATACATGATACTTTTTAGAAGTTTAAGAAGCCTAATTAAAGCACAAAGTGGTCAAACATTTTCATGCATAAGTCTGAAAATTGAAATTCTCACAGAAGCTTAGTACTCTAGTTTGAACTATACCAATAGTTTGAGCTACACCAGTATTAGCATGTCCCAATGTGTGTGTTTACTAAAACCTTTTTTCTTACCATTTAAGAGTTTTTGAGTGCTTCCACCAGACCTCTAAGGCAATATAATGAAGCTGTTTCAAAATGAATGCATGTTATTTATTATTATTTAATACCAAGACTAGACCTGCCTTAAAATATCAGCATGATATTCTGCTCAGATAAGGGCTAAAATAGTAAGCAGCAGTAATGTTGCTCCGAGTTTAGGTCAGGATAATAAAATGAGGAATTTCCCAGCTCTCTTTTCCCAAAAGTTTTCCAGATAATTGTCACCATTACCCTTGCAAATAACAAAAATGTGCAGGTTAGTTCAGAAAAAGGGGGTTTGTTATGAAAAGTTTAATAACCCCTGATCTTGAGCAGTTAGTCATCAGTGTGACAGTTGAGGGGATATTTATTTATAGCCTGGTTCTTTAAGAGTGTCATCAGTCTGCACTGCTACAGTTTAAAAATTTTGGGGAATGGGGGAGTTTTTATTTTCTGATCTTTTTTCTCATAGCAGTGAAGTCACAGGAACCACAGCACTGGTGTAATGTGTGAGCAGCAGACCCAGATAAAACATCTTTGCTAAATACAGTCGTGTGCACATTTATTACAACACTGTAAATACACACTGTAGGTTTTTTTGTTTGTTTGTTTTATTTTTGTGCTTGTTGTGCAGCCTTCTAAAGGAACTGTGCTTCATAATTTAAGGACTGGTTCTACAATTGGATCTTATTAGATTTGACTGAAAAAATACTCAAAACAAGATCATTAATGATCTAGATTGACAACTGTAACAGGGCAAGGAGCCCTGTACGTTTATTTGTTTATTTATTTTTAGAATAAAATGTTGTGTTGTTTTGTATTTGTATTATGATTTATTTATGCATGTATACATGTCGGCGAAGCGCCGTATATTTTGTTATTGTATTGTTTATTTTAAAACGTGTTCTGGTAGAGGCGAGATTGGTGCTCATCCTCTGCCAGGAATAATTAATAAACTCATGCAGATTGTGGCCGAGGGGTCATAGAGGTAATAATTACAAGCCAGTTAAACCCCTCGGCCACGATATAAAAACCTGCAGCTCTCTGCACTCAGGGTGGGTGTTAAGAGGAGGAACGAGAGAGAGAGAGAGAGAGAGAGAGAGAGAGAGAGAGAGAGAGAGAGACAGACAGACAGACAGACAGACAGACAGACAGACAGACAGAGAAATATTTATTTAAAGCTAAGATTCCAGGAACAGTGACATCAACTGCCCAGCCTGACCTGAGATTGTATTGTTTGTGTTTGTGATTATTTTTGTTTAAACTTTTATTTTGCTCTGTGAGCAGTGTTTTGTGTTTAAATATTTATTTTATTTTTGTTGTTTAAAATAAACGGCGCGCAGCGTCTTTTTGAACTGCAGTACCTGGTGTCAGTCTTTCCATCCTGCTTCTGGCCTGACGTCACCACAACGTCATCCTTTCACAACCACATACTGGTAAAATAATTATAATGAACATGTACACAACTGCAAGGGAAGTTACAAGTGATCTCAAGTGAAATCCAGTCCCTTTTCTCAGTGTGCCGATATTGTGTAAGATGACCAAGGCTGCTGGATAACCAAAATCAATAGAAAATAAGGCAAATGAATTCCAAACAGGGCAAGAACACTGTTATGTAGTTAGAGTAATGTATGCTGTCAGAAGTGTGCAACCCGCAGTAAAAGCCACACACAAGCAATGTGCTGCTGCATACTTTTTGTGCATTACACCCATACACTAGATCTTCATAACTCAAATTTGTGAGACTGTCTGCGTTTATACACATTTTAAGCACTGTGCAATGCATTCGTTTTAACACCATGGCTATATTAATCTCTATAAAACGTATCCCATTAATCTTCTGCCATGACCATGAATAAATACTTGTTTACCTGGGCAGTTTTTTTTTCCAGCCTCCGAAATGTCTGGGATCAAACATGTGTCCCAACTTGCAGTTGCATTAACTAGCATCTGTATGAGTAGTTTGTGGTGAAGCAACCCTGACACCATGTTGCTCTTTGATTGAGGACAATAAGAGCAATGCTGTTGTATCTTTTAGAGCTTACAGAAATCCAAGAGTCCATCAGGCCCATGCAGACACTAATCTCCGCGTCACCAAATTGAATCATTCAATTTACACATTTTACTAACTAATTAAGATTGTTAGCACTATAAATACCCTCTTCACTTACCTCTCATTTTGTTAACACTATACATACCCTCTTCACTTACCTCTCGTTTGTTTTTCGATTTCATCGTACCACACGCACCATGGAGAATGTCCTTGATTACTCAATGTCATCAGATGATGATTTGTTTGCCGTTTCCCCAGAGCCAAGAGATCCTCAATCAATTCAACCAGCTTCTCATGTGCCCGATCTACCAACTTCACGACAGGTCCTATCAGCGGTATTCACAACTCCAGCCTTCACTGCTCAGTTTTCTGCTTCTCCAGCGCCATCACCGGATCTCTCATCTCTTCTCTGTTGCCCAGCACAACAGGCTCGCTCTCCTATCCGCCACAGCTCCCCAGCAACCCCCGACATCAGAGACTGGATGAGCTCCAGCATTATCTACGTACTAAAAACATCCCTGTCAAATCCGGAGCACGTAAGGAGATTTTATTAAACATTTTTCTCTCCACTCTGCAGCATCCTCCCCATCGCAGCATTATGACATCCTTCTGGAGTATTATATCTATTATTTCCACTTTTCTGTTCCAGTCCTCCTCCTACCAAATGCAATTTTCTTTCGCTCCTAGGCCATTTAAACTACGCAATGAGGAAAATTCCTCAAGGAAGAGCTTTCATCTCCTACCTTCTTCTCCTGATCCCTTCTGTTGATTCCCTCAATGATGTCATACTCCTGGATCCTTTTTGACGTGAAGAACTCCACCTGTGGGAGCTCCTACTAAAAGAATGGAACGGCATTACTTTCTTTTACGACGACTGTCTCCTGCTACACGAAGACATTCAACTGTTCACAGACGCAGTTCCCTCTCTTGACTTACAATACTACAAGGGAAAATGGTTTTCTGCTCCATGGCCCGAAGAATTCAGCACCATTCCTATACCCGATCACTCCTCGTCATTGTATGAAATGAATCCAGTTGCTGTAGCCACATTCCTTTGGGGGTCTTCCTGGGCCCAAAAATCTATTCTTATCCACTCAGATAATTCAGCTACAGTCCAAATCGTTAACAAAAGTCATTCATCCTCCCACCATATAATGAGAATATTCAAAAGGATCACCTGGTTATCTGTTACTCATCAGTTCATTCTCAGAGCTCAACACATTCACGGCCACCTGAATGTAATCGTTGATTCTCTTTCTCGTTTCCAAATGCAAAGATTCAGAGCATTAGCTCCCAAAGCCGACCTCCTGCCAACTCAGATTCCTTTCTTTTCAGACCTGACATTCCTGTGAGGCACCCGCTGCATTCCCTGGTTCTGCAGGCTCAAGAAACAGCTCTTCTCAGCATCGCTACCTGCTCACTGCAAACATAATGTTCACATTGCATTCAACATTCCCTTCCATTCATTTTCAATGCCTGTAGTATCATCCTATACTATGTCTCTTAAGAATAGAGCTATAAGAGTTCATCAAAGTTTCAATTTCCAGCATCCAGTTTTTCCACAAACTCATTTTCAGTGCCCCTAGCTCTACACTCAGCAATTCACACATTTCACTAATTCTGAAAGGGCTTCAACGATCAGAATCTCCTTCTCCCCCTGCTCGCCTACCTATCACCATCAACGTACTCTCCCAGTGCATCTCATTCATCCGCTCCGGCTACTCCTCCCAGTTTTTAGATAAAACCTTAGAAGTCCTTTTTCTCGTAGCCTTTTTGGGTTCCTTAGGTGCTCAGAGTTTAAATCGCAGTCAAATAAATTCAACCCCCATGTTCACCCCTGTATCTCCGACCTAGCAATCACCTCATATGATATCCTTTCCTTCCTGCTCAAAAGAAATATAACTGACTAGGAAGGAAAGGGTAATCTATTTTTTTTAAATTAAACTCCCATGTTAGCCCTTACGACCCCCCTTCTCTCTTATCTCCATCTCCGTCTTTCTCAGGGCGCATCACCCTCAGACCTGCTGTTTATTAATGAAAATGGAACGATTGTCACCCACCACTGGTTCCTCTTTCACCTTCGCCAGATTCTTTCCAGGTCCGGATTCGCAGCTGAGCATTTCTCCTGTCATTCTTTCAGAATCGGAGCAGCTTCTTCAGCTTCTCGCAACGCCTTTCAAACAGTTAGGTCGTTGGTCCTCCAGTGCTTACCAAGTTTACATTAGAACAAATATAACAGATCTTAAAAATAATTGTTTTACAAACATGTGCTCTTAACCCTTTGTGGTCCATTTATTCAGTGCCTGTCAGGCGCATCTGGTCCAATTTATTTTCACACAAGCTGTTTATTTTAAATGTGCTGTTTAAAAGTAATTTTATTCACAGTAAAACAGGTTTAAAAGGCACTGCATATCAACAGGACACTCAGTATTGCATTTCCAGCCCTGCCCCACTCCTTGTTCGCTGTATTTATCACATATCTCTTCATAGTAGTGCATACTGATAAATCATCTCCTGATCACTCGTTTTATCACCAATCTCCTCAGTAATGCTATCCAAGTCATTATTTTATTACTATAACATCTCAAAAAGCTTGGCAAATGTCTGTGATATTCTTTGAGCGCTGGATGCAGAAGCAGCTATTTTGTTTGTTTATGTCCGTGTTATGTCTGTGGTGAAGGGACTATGCTTATTGCTCAGATCAGCCTCTGGTTTTTTTTTCCGGCTTCTATCGGCCTCACTCGGCCATTGAAAGCTTTTCTCGGCTTTTTCCAGAGAAAAAACGACTAGAGACCTGTGCTTGACATCTTTTTTGATGATGTCGGACAGGGTCCAACATCGGACCGGAAAGGAAAAATTGTAATGTCGGACCTGGTCCGACATAGGACCACAAAGCGTTAAGCGTTAGTAGCCTGCCCCGAGGAAGGACAATCAGATCAGCCATGGATTCCCAGAGGTTTATTTCCCAACTGGGGTTTTGTTTTCCTCTCCAGCGCGCTGACGATCATTTGTTAAAGGTTGGCTAAACCTTCAAGTGGGCGATATCCAGTACTACTCGCGGGCTTGAGACCGGCTTGTTCTTTTTGGGGGTCTCCGCCTCATCCAATCGGCCAGGCAGCAAGCCCTCAGACCAAGCTAGGTTTGATGCTAAATGGGTATGGGTATATATAACATACTTCTCTGTAAAATTGCATACTCCACATTCTCCTGAATACATATTTGTACTTAAACATTTTGTGATTGGTGTTTGTCCCGAACTACTGAAATGCTTTTGCTAGTCTCAGCATATACCAGTGGTATTCTAGAAATATGACAAAACATATTATGCATGTGACCTGATACCTTGACAGGTGGGATCTAATAGTCACTACAGTGGGATTAACTGGCTTGGAATTTTGGGGGGTTACAGAAATATTGAACCCCCAGTTCGTACAGGTAACCAACATTTTTTTATTTTTTTATTTGACTATAACTTAATTTGAATATAAATGTTTTCACTTGACAAGATGCACAGTGGCTGTTTTTTCTCACTCAAGATAAACACTGAAAAAATACCAGCAAAAAACCTCCCTGGCTACGCCAATGAGTCACTGTGTTTGGGATAATGCTGCAGGCCGTGCATCTGAAAGTGAGATGCTTGATCTAATGGTTGCAAGTATCTAATTTATGTACGTTCTGCTTCCCTCCCTCCTCCCTCCCTTCCAAGGCTGTGACATCTCCTGGCTGATACTACAGGCGTGTCCGTGGTACCGCAACACAGATAAAATGTGGGCACAACTTCTGACTTTGCTTCCACTAGTTCTAAATTGCCTCTACTGATCTGTGATTGCCACCATTGCCACATCTGTATATTGTACTGTTGTTTGTGGGCTACACATTGTTCAGTATGCTCCATCATGTAATATGAGCTCTCCTGGGTGCTTGCCTGTTTGAGGCAGTAAACACCTAGTGTTTGATGTCGTAATTCATCTCCTATCATTTATCTTAGATAAGGGCCTGATCCAATCTGACACCAGTTGTCTGGAGCAGTTTCCCTTCCTGACTCTTGTGACTGGAAAGCAGTCCTGCCAGGGTAAGCATTCTTTGTGCCTTTGGGAGTTGTCAGCAATGTGATATAGCTGGCAAAGGAGCCCCTGCTGAGATTCACAGCAGCAGCCCGGCAGTGCCACGCAGGGCCATACTGGGTCATCCTTTGTATTATTTCTTGAATACTAATGGAAGTGTTGGGAATAAAGGGCTGAATAACAAAAATGAATAGCAGCTTCAGCCTACTCACAAGCGTGTTTATTTCTGGGTTGTTCATTTTATCGTGTGCAATGTCTCCTTATCCTGTAAGCGTGTTGTACAGTATTAAAAGGAGAAAAAGTCAGCTTGCACACAATGGGCAGCATTGACTTTGAAAGAAATGACCAGAGAAGTTGGTGATAACAGAGAAATTTATGCATTTCCTCAGACCCATCCCATTTTTGATCCAAATGTCATTCAGTAAAGCTGCTAAATTATGTTTCCTTGTATTATCACAAATAAACTACTGAACCGTACTCTTGCATATAGGGTTCCATTGACATTGATAAAATGCTTGTTAAGTTGTATTATGCAAATACGTAGAGGGGGTGTAAATGTGTCTATATAAAGCAGCTTGGAAGTGAAATGTTTTGGTTTAGTGAGACAATACAGGTTTAAAAAAAAACAGAGGGAGACATTGTAATGTGATGCAACAGAGATTCTGGTTACTATTTTTAGACATTGTGTCATGCGATACTCACACTGTGGAATAATTACAGACTTCCCGGGTACTTGAAAATATTATTTTCTTATACTACCTGGCCATTTTACTAGGACTTGAGCCTAATATTAGGTTGGGTCATTGTGTGCCGTGATCACAGACTTGATGTGGAATAGACTCCACAAGGTGCTGGAAGATGTCTTGAGGGTTGTTAATGTATTCAGCCATTAATATTTCAAACTTTACAAGCCTCTCTAACTGTCTTTTCTCTCTATTTGAGCCACAGCTGTATCTCACATTTCCTGTGTTTTGTCATTGCTGATACACTCTGATGAGCGATGTCTTGGAACAGCCTACCAACATTACTGTCCTTTCTACTCTAGCACCTGCTTGACACACGCCCACTGTCATGCCTTTTTAGAATGTTGTTAGATCTTTGCCAGGTAGACTGATTGCAATTGTGCTACTTTATATTACACGTTACATCATATGATCAACCTGATTTGCATCTCTTATTCAGGGCAATGCTAAATGCAATCCGCTAGACAGGTCCCAATAAAGTGGCCAGGCAGTGTATGTTGTTCTTAAGCAGTGCAGAAAGGTGAGTACTTCAGTGCTTCTGAGCTGAAGCCGAATCCATCTCCAGTGGAGTGGAAATGTCTCACTTGCTATATTCTAAATTTAGAGAGCCTGCAAAAAGGGTGAATGAATCACTTTAATAAGATATGGAAACCTATAATGGTTGTATTTTCATAACAAAAGGGTAAATCAGTCATGTCTCTTACTTCAGTTGTTATAATGAAATAAGTAATAAATCATTCTAATGATATAATATATGGGCCCTATTACAGCAAGCTGCCAAAGTGAAAAGATACAATAATTGCATTCCATTGGTCTGGTGTTGGATGCAGCCACACTGTCTTCAAATGAAGCCCACACAATGAATGTATAATTAAAGTCTGTTCTAACCTTTTATTGCTCAACTGTAACTTCAAACAGTCAATCATGACAGCACATGACAGAAGCCCTCACCTTCCTGACATCTCTTGGTTTAACACTAAAACCGCTGGATTTTTGAACTACCTAGAACCGCCACGTGGGTCACTTTGACCCATACATTTTTAAACTGCTTCGTTATGGAAATGAAAGACATACTATTGGATACAACTGAAAAGTTTTATTCATGAACATCATATCTAACATTTGCATTGCAGAAACACCATATTTAAATGGAAAAATAAACATAAAATGCTTTATTTTTTAAAATGAGCGCATATACAGCACAACTACAAACAGTGAAAAAATATAATAAAATATATATTTCAAAAGAAACGGGTATGTACTGTACATATACCCGTGTACAGGTTTAAACGGGTATATGTACACATAAAACTATAAAACCAAAATCATTGTTTCTATTACTATATAAAAAGAAAATATAACACTACTTCCAGTATGATGGCTGCATTGTACTCTATGGAGGAGCATATGCGTCTGCCAGCTGACTGTGCCTGCATCCAGTAGCTGTGTTGTCCATTGAACACTATTGTGTAAACATGTGTAAACTGGTACATAGAAACCTGTAAAACCGAAATATATTTTTCTAAAAGTAATATAAAAAAGAATATATAACATACGTTTCATATTAGGCACAAGTTGTTTATCCTACCTGTCATTTCGGTTTGTTGTGTGCAGCTTGCCATATTCCAATCAAAATTACTACTTTCAAGATTAAGTATTTCCTTCTGATATATTCCCGTTGCATTTTTGGAACAAAACAAAGGATTGCTGTCTCCCAGGTACATTGAGAAATAAAGTATAGGCTTTCACTGAATTTGCATCTTGATACAAGTGTACAAATCCACAATCATAGCAATCTCTGTCTCGTAGTCAGTCTACAAACAAAGAAAGGCTTGAAATAAATAAAAACATGTGTGCTAGAAGAGGAGTGGGGTATGTCTTGTTTTCTGCATTTACAAAAAAATAGAATATATTATGTTATATTAAAAAAAAAACATGTATTGTTATACATCGGTCAAATTGACCCATGTGGCGGTTCTAGGTAGAATTGTTTATAACTATCATGGCTATTAAACACCGTTATGATATTTAATTCATATATTTAGGAAAAGCCAAAAACGGACATACACATACAATTTACAATGGAAGAGTAATTAACATTTTAAATCCAAAATGGGTCAAATTGACCAGCATGGCGGTTCTAGTGTTAATTTGCTTTGTCACTTGTTGTTTTCTTAATCAGAACATAAGAAAAGTTTTGGAACAAGAAAAGGCCATTCGGCCCACCAAGGTTCGTCCCTTGCTGGCAGACCATTTTCCTCTACTGGGGGAAACTAATTTAAAAGCACTGAAATTATTTTTTTAAGGTTCCCAGTGTTTTAGATACTACTACTTCACCTGGTAGGCTATTCCATGTGTAACCCTAACCTTACCAATTGACAGGGACACAAATTTTACTCAGTCATGGATCACTGTAATCACTGGGTTCTAAAGAAACAATTTATTGGGGCTGTGAATCTGTTAATAATCAGTACCAAAAACATATAGTAGTTTTTTTATTTTTTTTATTTTAAATTTTAACTTAAATTAATAATACTGAGGTTGTTCAGTATCATTGTACTGTATCTATAATATGTAACACTCATGGTGCAGTCATTTCACACTGTAAAAGAAATAAACCCCTGAAACATAAACCCCTGCTGTGCACAACAACACAAAGTCCATAAAAAATATAGTTTTCATTTATATATACTGTATATATATACACTACCGGTCAAAAGTTTTAGAACACCCCCATTTTTCCAGTTTTTATTGAAATTTAAGCAGTTCAAGTCGAGTGAATAACCTGAAATGGTACAAAGGTAAGCGGTAAACTGCCAGAGGTTAAAAAAAAAGTTTAGGTTACCAAAAACTGAAAAATAATGTACATTTCAGAGTTATACAAAAAGGTCTTTTTCAGGGAACAAGTAATGGGTTAACAACTTACAGCTGTTCTGCAGCAATGGAAGTAAATGAAGCCTTGAAAGATGCTAACAATTCCTACAGGTGTCCCAACTTTTGTTGATTACTTACAAACCCTCTGTCTGTATAAAAGCAGTGTTGGAACAGACTGTGTTACTACACCCTCTTAAGCATTATTTGGATAGTATTGTACTGCAGGAAGTACTATATTGCTATCATAATGGTGAGAAAAAGGCAATTAACAAAGGAAGACAGACAGACCATTATAACCCTTAAAAGTGTAGGTCTTTCCTTTAGAGAAATTGCAAAGAAAGCCAAGGTGTCAGTGAGTACAGTTTCCTACACCATCAAAAGGCACTTGGAAACTGGAGGGAACTCTGACAGAAAGAGGTCTGGCAGACCCAAAGCCACAACAGAATCAGAAGACAAGTTTCTGAGAGTCAACAGCTTGCGTGATAGGCGGCTCACAGGACAACAGCTTCAAGCACAGCTTAACACTGGTCGAAGTAAGCAAGTCTCAGTTTCAACTGTGAAGAGAAGACTTCGAGCTGCAGGTTTGACAGGTCAGTGGCAGTAAGAAAGCCATTGCTAAGATGGCAAAATAAAGAAAAGAGGCTTGCCTGGGCCATGAAGCACCGCCAGTGGACTACTGAAGACTAGAAGAAGGTCTTATGGACCGATGAATCAAAATTTGAAATCTTCGGTTCATCACGCAGGGTTTTTGCATGCCGTCAAGTAGGCGAAAGGATGGTTCCTCGGTGTGTGACACCAACTGTCAAACATGGAGGAGGAAGCGTGATGGTCTGGGGCTCTTTTGCTGGATCCAGAGTCGGCGACTTGCACAGAGTGAGTGGCACCCTGAACCAAAACGGCTACCACAGCATTTTGCAGCGCCATGCAATACCCTCTGGAATATGCCTAGTTGGTCAGGGATTCATCCTACAGCAAGATAATGACCCAAAACATACCTCCAGGATATGTCAGAACTACCTTAGAAGAAAAGAACAAGACGGTAGGCTTCAAATCATGGAATGGCCAGCACAGTCTCCAGACTTAAACCCCATCGAGCTGGTTTGGGATGAACTGGACAGAAGGGTGAAAGCAAAGCAACCTACAAGTGCAACACATTTGTGGGAACTTCTGCAACAGTGTTGGGAAGAACTTTCCAAACAATATTTGATTTCCATTGTAGAAAGAATGCCACGAGTGTGTTCGGCTGTTATATCTGCAAAAGGTGGCTACTTTGATGAGTCAAAAATTTAGATTAAATTTTGTTAAACAAAACGATTCCATGATTTCTTTTATATCTCCAATTGTTTATTTGTTCTATGCTTTAATATATATATATATATATATATAAAGGATTGCGCCACACACAGGTTCGTGCCCCTTTAAAATTACGACCCAATACACAGAAGTGGAGTTTTTAAGCGCGGTTGCGCTAAATTTTAATAAACACAAAAACCAACAGCAACAAAATAAACACCTAACTCCTCTTGGGCGCTAACTAAACAGGGATTTTTCCTTACTAATCATGGGACAGCTAAGCCGTTTACCTGCAATAAACACAATCTCTCTCTCAATACACTTACTTGACTGCCTGGAAGCAGAGCACTCCTTTCTGCCTCCTTCTCCTCAGCAGCCCTGAGCAAACTGACTGTTCTCTTTTTATACCCTGCACCTGGCTCTAATTTAATAATAAGCACCAGGTGCAGGGGATAATTAATAATAAAACAATTAACAAATTCAATTAAACTAAACAAATGTGCATTCCGCACATGTTTTTCCACGCAGGAGGCTTTAACTCCCTCCTGCTGTGTTACACTATATATATATATATATATATATATATATATATATATATATATATATATATATATATATATATATATATATACAGTGCCTATAGAAAGTCTACACCCCCTTTCAAAATGTTCACCTTTTGTTGCCTTATAGCCTGGAATTAAAATGCATTAAAATAGTTTTTTTTTCCATTTATGTACACACAATTTCCAAGTGAAAAAAATATTCTAGAAATTTGTAGAAAATTAATTAAAAATAAAAAGTGAAATAGCTTGGTTGGATAAGTGTCCACCCCCCTTGTAATGGCAATCCTAAATGAGCTCAGGTGTAACCAATCACCTTCAAAATCACACACCAAGTTAAGTGGCCTCCATGTGTGTTAAATTGTAGTGATTCACATGATTTCAGGATAAATGCAGCAGTTCCTGTAGGTTCCTTCTGCTGGGTAGTGCATTTCAAAGCAAAGACTCAACCATGAGCACCAAGGCACTTTCAAAAGAACTCTTGGACAAAGTTGTTGAAAGGCACAGATCAGGGGATGGATTTAAAAAATATCAAAGGCCTTGAATATCCCTTGGAGCACAGTCAAGACGAATATTAAGAAGTGGAAGGTGTTTGGCACCACCATGACCCTGCCTAGATCAGACTGTCCTGGATGAAACTGGATGACCAAGCAAGAAGGAGACTGATCAGAGAGGCTATCAAGAGGCCAATGGCAACTTTGCAAGAGCTACAGGCTTTTATGGCCAAGACTGGTCAAAGTGTGCATGCGACAGCAATACCCCAAGCAATCCAGAAATCTGCCCTGTATGGTAGGGTGGCAAGAAGGAAGCCATAACTGAAGAAAGCCCACCTTGAATCCCATTTGAAGTTTGCAAAAAAACACTCAGGAGATTCTGTAGCCATGTGGCAAAAAGTTTTGTGGTCTGACAAAACTAAAATTGAACTTTTTGGCCTAAATGCAAAGCGTTATGTTTGGCACAAAACCAACACAGCACATCACCCAAAGAACACCATCCCTACTGTGAAGCATGGTGGTGGAAGCATCATGTTATAGGGATGTTTCTCTTCGGCAGGGACTGGGGCACTTGTCAGGATAGAAGGGAAAATGAATGGAGCAAAGTACAGAGAAGTCCTTGAGGAAAACCTGCTGCCCTCTGCAAGAAAGCTGAAACTGGGACGGAAGTTCACCTTTCAGCATGACAACGACCCAAAGCACACAGCCAAAGCTACACTGGAGTGGCTAAGGAACAAAAAGGTAAATGTCCTTGAGTGGCCCAGTCAGAGGCCAAATATTGCCAAATCTAGGTGTGCAAAGTTGGTAGAGACCTATCCCAACAGACTCACAGCTGTAATTGCTGCCAAAGGTGCTTCCACCAAGTATTAACTCAGGAGGGTGGAGACTTATCCAATTATGATCTTTCAGTTTTGTATTTTTAATATATAATTTTTCTCAATAAAACTTTTTTCCCTTAACAGTGTGGAGTATGGTGAGTATAGATAAGTGGGAAAAAATCCTCATTTAAATGCACGCTCCGGGAAAGATTTCCATTTTGGAGTAGTCTTACTTGATAAAGTTGTTGTATTGAAAGACAGCATGTTCAGACGTAAGGAGAGCATGTTCAGTCCAGTAAGGCCTCCAGGAATAAAAACAGTCCTGTTCTATTTTAAAGATATAACAGATTTTGAGGCACTGTTTCATTAAACGTTTAATTTACTTACGCAGTAATCTAACTCCTTCCAAGCCTGGCTCCCTGCAAAGCAAACAGGTTCACGTGCCTGCAAAGGGAGTGAGGTGAGCTCTCTCTCTTTAAAGCGATACTGCATGAATAAACATAAATCAAAATAACCTTCTCAAAAGTATTTTTATTTATTTATTTTATAATAATGATTAATTGTTGTTTCTTTTTAAAGCAGAACTGAAACGGAAGTTACACATGCATTTATAACTCTGTGTAAAAAAAAGTGCTTCCTACCTCGGCTTCCATGTATGCCCTCTTGTTTTTTTCTCTGTGCTAAACTTGAAGTCGTGTCTTGGGTTCACTTTATCTAGACCATTTAGGATTTTAAAGACTTTACTCAGGGCTCCTCTTTCCTTTCTTTTTTCTAGGCTGAAGAGATCTCATTATTTTAACCTCTCCTCATAGCTCATGTCATTAAGTGCTGGGATCAGACTAGTTGTCATTCTCTGTACCTTCTCCAGTGCAATGATGTATTGTTTGTAATAAGGTGAACAGAACTGCACACAGTATTCTAGGTGCGGTCTGACTAGAGCATTGTATAACCTTAGCATAACTTATTTATTGTAGTTTGTGTCTGCTCTCAACATGTTTGTTTGGGATGTTGCTCTTCAGTTAGGGCAGTGGTCTATACAGTATGTGTATTTGTCAGCAGGTTGACGGCTGAATCGTGTTTCTCTTTGTAAAAAAAAGAAAGTGTGTTTAAGGCAAGAGGGATGCTTCAAAACACTTGGCAGACACCCCAGTGTTATTCAGAACTCTGGACAGCACTCAGCGGTAGTGTGGACAGCGTTGTTTTATATAGCACAGTGTGGACAGTGTTGTGTTATTCAGCACTCTGGACAGCACTCAGCGGTAGTGTGGACAGCGTTGTTTTATATAGCACAGTGTGGACAGTGTTGTGTTATTCAGCACTCTGGACAGCACTCAGCGGTAGTGTGGACAGCGTTGTTTTATATAGCACAGTGTGGACAGTGTTGTGCTATTCAGCACTCTGGACAGCACTCAGCGATAGTGTGGACAGCGTTGTTTTATATAGCACAGTGTAGACAGTGTTGTGTTATTCAGCACTCTGGACAGCACTCAGCAGCCGGGCGGATCAGCACAGTTGGCTCTCCTTCCAGTCAAGAGCCCAGGTACAGCTCTGGCCAAACATTTTGCAACATCCTATAGAATTAACTAATTTTGCTTCATAAAGTGGAATAAAGTGGAATGAAATCTGCTGAATAATGTTACGTTAACATATTGAATTGCATACCGCTTTGCATCTAAATTTTCTTCATATATACTGTATATATTTGTAATTATGTCTCAATCCCAAACTTCTAGATGATGCTAAACTTTTGGCCATATCTGTAGAACAACCAGCTGCAGGGGGTGCTGTTGTTCAACAGCAGGGCTGACTGAGATTATTGCTGCCAGCTGGGGGGCATCATGCAGTAGCAACCCCTTCATGGACACCCGTGCCCTAGAGAGAGAAGAGTTTGAGTTGAAGAACCATGTCCGCCCCATCATAGTCCTTCTGACAACTGATATACAGATTTATCAATGGACACAACAGTAGAGATTGAAGGCACAGAGAAGTAGTTAGGGTTAGAGTTAGGGTTAGGTTAGAATTAGTTTGTAGTGACTTTTGTTCTTCTAGTTCTGCATCATTATTGCACATCATGTGAGCTGGCATCGTGGGCAATGCAGTCTGGTCTCCTTGGCACTGCTTTGATCCATCGATTCATGAACTAAACTCAGAGATCATGCCCATTAAATTAATTCAGTATGTTATTAATATTATAATTTTATAGATATTATCTTTCATTGTCAGAGTTACTTCTCTGTGAATTTGGCACAATCTATAGGTACCAGTGCTGTTTATTTCAGCACAGTTTAAATATTCAAACCCTAAATAAACAGTAAAGATTTGGAATATGTCATGTAAAAAAACAAACAATGCTGTGAATTATGTAATGCTATTATATTTGTATTTTATTATTTGTAATACGATAACCGACTGAAACAATCACATGGGCTCTCAGCAGGTGGCGATACAAAAGAGCATGTGGTCCTGGTGCAGACCAGGTGCAATTCAGGGCCCTGGATTATAAAAGCAAGAGTGTTGGGGGTCAGTGTTGTCCTGTATGAGAGCCCCCCCCCCCTCACTTCCCCCGGCTCTGTTGCATCTTATAACACAATCTTTTTTTAAAACTGTCTTCTGAAAAGAAAAGGATTCCTGGCAGCCTAGCGAAACAGCTGAGCCATATTTCAATGATCAAATCGACACATCTAAAATCATCCTTTTACAGACAAAAACACATTCCAATAGATTTGTATGCAGTGTTAGCTTTCAGAATCTTGGAAGTTATGTGTCCTTTTTTTAATGATCACCTAATAAAAGCTGACTGCTATGAAAGCATAGCAAAGTGCAGTAAAACATTGTGAAGTGAAGTGAAAGCCTTGGCAAATCACTTATATAATCTGTGGTAAAGTACTGTAAGAAACAAACTACTGTAGTGTGCCACTGAAAACCAATACATGAATAGCAAAAACATGGGGAAAAGCTAAATTCCTCTCCAGAAATAAGCACATCAATGTAAATGCTTCAGCACCTATACATAATATAATTGCAAGAGCAGTTTAGTTGTTTGTTTAGCTACCACACACATGGAAAAGAAACATGGCTAATATCAGACATCATACATCAACCAGACACTGTTCTCCCATTGTATGCTGTATGCTCTAATTACTCAATAAAGGATTGCCAAATAAAGCACGGCTGAGATGACATTAATTAATGACACTTGTTGTCATGGATGCTCTTAAAAAGTGAACTCTTTCAGTGGACTCTATTGATTATTAAACAAATAACAAGAAGTCAAAAGCTGTAGTGTAACAGTGACAAGGGCATTGCTGCAGTGTGTTCCTTGCTAATAGGGGAACTATTGGAAATAAAGACCCTGGAGTTCCATTATTGCCTCGTAACACACCACAGCCATGCCAATATCCCTTAAAATGACCACACTATAAATACACAGTATAAGCATGAAAAAAAGAAATGTCAATGTACAATGGTAAACCTTTATTGTAAGATGTTGTAAAGATTGACCCCCTCCCCCCGGGGGATACAGAACATCTCAAGTCCTGACAGTGACAAGTCTTGTCAGAAACATGTCCCGCAGTCCCAGCGGCCCCTCTCGATGAGACATAGCTGTCTGCCGTGTGTGTGCTGTTCCTCCAAGGGCCTGCCACTGGAAGTCAATACACCACTGCCCCATTATCTACTGGGGGACATTGCTTACTTATTTAATTCACTTCTCAAACTTGTTTCCTACTTGGGACCTCTTTTGATGTCACAGGATTTATTTTTCTTTAATAAGTTTTTTTGTTGTTGTTGTTTTTAGTTTAATGAGGCACGTACACACAGACCACATTTAAAATCATTATCACACACTTAACCCTTAAAGGTACAAGGGACATATGTGTCCCACAAATAAAGTGATGCTGACTTTCTTATTTGTGCAATGAGGAGCACGAAACAGGGTTTAAAATTCACTGACAGGTTGGATCTCAATTCCTTGTGTACCTGAAGGGGTTGAAAAAAATCATATTATACTAATACTACTCCATGAATGTCAAGTCTCAAGGTTTACCCGTGAAACTCACGGTTTTCACAGTTTTGAGAGTCTCGCGGCCGTACAATGGATTCTCACGTTTGTGCATAAATTTGTTATTGTTTGCGAGGCTGCAAAACCCTTTATATATGATACAGCGGTAAATCCAATACAACTGTCCAAGCGTATTATTTAATTTGGGGGTAACCATGAAGCAGTGTACATTAGCGCGAGCCTTCTATGTTTCTGTACACAACACGTCATTACTCGGAGAGAGTCGAAGGAGAGGCTGCCAGACTGTCACTGTCTCGTTCACGCAGAAAAAGAGAAATGGACATCAATGAGAATTTAATTATTAAAGTCTAAAAATATAATGTTCTTTATGATGCCAGTGTCAATGGTTATAAAGACAATAAAAAGGAATATGCCATATGGTAAGAAATAACAGAACAATTGGAAATTGATGGTATGTCTATCTCTTTTTATTTCACCTTAATTTTAGTCAAAGTGACGGGGAGCGCCACCCACTGGTTTCGTATTTCTGTAAAATGACGCTTCTCTGTTTTAATAATGTTGACCAATAATAATAATCACATCACACACTAACTGAAGATTTTATTAAAACTGAAAATCAATATAAAACAAAGTATATTAAACAAATTTTCTCTGTATTTACAAAGATGTATTCTTTTTGAATAATTTACATGTTAAACCAGATCATATATAAATATTCACTGTTAAATGTAATTTTTTGTGAAATGCATGCTGATAACAGCTGTAGAAAGTGCAGTAATACAGTGCAGTTCATCATTATAAAAAGATTTTCAGTTCCAGTTGTTTGATTTCATATGCACAACAGAAGCAATGGGGTGTTCTAATACATTTACTGGACATAAATCCAGAATTGAAAGATTTAAACATTTAACAATAAAGACACTGCTAACTGTTCTCTAATCACAATAACGCCCTGATCAAGACAGTTGCCTTGTCTGTACCTGCCCTTCCTGACGTGCCTGACTAACATCCTCTAATCAGGTATCTAACGCTTAGTGCCCTGACTCTGTGAAATCCAGGTAGGGACAGCTAGTCACAAGCATCATCGAAGCGTTAGGAAAACGAACACATCAGGCATTTAGAGCTACAAAGCCTTTAAGTGGTAGTTTATGGCCTGTCAAGCAAGGACGTGGCAGGAGGAAGTCTCCTGGTGCCCCAGCTATATCTAACACAGGCAATTTAGAGCAGTCGAGGGGAGTGTGTCTCAGAGTGTTTTTAACATTTTCCAAGAAATACTTGGAGTAGTGTACACTCAGCGTAGAGAGGTACATGCTGTCTGTAGAGCAAGCAAGTCTAGACAGACTTGACATGCATTTCAGAGGAAACGTGTTCAGTGTTATAAAAACACATTTCAGAACCAGGGCAAGGGAATACTGGATTAGGGGTTTGAGAAGACCGTTTGCAAAACCATCGGAACTGATTCTGTAGCTCGCGTAATGGAAGTGATGAAGGCTCTCCCTAAAACGCGTGTCTACTTGACTTTGTTTCTTCTAAGTTTGATTTTATATTTTTAATTGAGAGTTTAGGATGGGTGGGTCAGCTTTTGACAGAACAGCACTACCAGAAAATCTATCCTAGCCAGATACTAAAGCCTGATGTTAAAGCCTTGTTACAGCATTAAGTAATAATAGGGTCAATCCTGGATGGTTATATCTATGGTCAGACCATGCTTGGTGTATACACCACAGCCTAGCTTTGTTATTCTCCTACACATTTTCATTGTAAAACCCTGGTTTCCCTGCTACTGCTATATTTATTTTCTTATTTTGTTTTATTGTATTCTGTTTGTAGGTGGTCTCCTTTCGTTTCTTGGTCTGGCCATAAAGCTTCCGCTTGCTTGTTTACGTCCTATAGGGGCAGATCTGAGGGAACAACAGAGCGTTATTTATAGGTTCAGCAATCCACCAAGGCCTGCCTCTCAGCCACACAGAGAGAGGGAAATTTCCAGTCAGTACAGATCTGCCCTGTTACACAGACTTTACTGTTCACGTGAAGTGATTGTGCAATCCCCCGTGCCTAAATACAAATATACATTTTAAACCACTGTGCTACATAACCCACACTCGGTGCACCAATACATGCATCCCACATGAAACATAAAACACAAAATACGCACAGGGGCGGAGCACTCGGCCAAATATCCCCCCCGATGGTCTCAAAGGCCACCTCGCCCCTAAAAACCCCAAAATCTTGGTCAGGGTCCTGGGCCAGGAACGGAGGCATCACTGGGTCCACGGGCGGCAATGTTGCCAGCGACAATGCCGGTAGTGGCAATGCTGTTAGCGGAAATGCTGATAGCTTACAGGCTGGCTTCTCCAGCCAGGGCAGTCCTGGCAGCGGAAAGGCTGCTCATGGCAACGCTGGCAGCGCCAGTGCTGACAGCAGGGCGAAGTCCTCCTCCAGTGGTCCTGCTTGCAGTGGAAAGGCTGGCAGCGGGGTGGCACTCTCTGGCAGTGGAAATGCTGCTAAGGGCAATGCTGGCAGCGGCAATGCGGACAGCGGAAATGATGTCAGCAGATGTGCTGAAAGCGCCCTAGCTGGCTCCTCCAGCCAATCCTGGCAGTGGTAATGATAACAGCAGCAATGCTAACAGCAGTAAGGCTGGTTCCTCCAGCATAGGTGGTCCTGGCAAACGACCCCCAGGTGGTGATGAACAGGCCTCCCCGGACGATGGCGGTGGTGCTGGCTGCCCTCAGCGTGGGACACTCCGGCAGTGGTAGCGGTGCTGCATACTCCTGCAGTGCAACTACTTCGGGTGGAGGTGGTCTCCTCACCTCTCCCCCCTTCTTTGTAGCTGGCGATTCCCTTTTCTTGGGCTCTGGCCTCAGAATTTCTGGCAGCGCAACTGCTGCTGCTGGATACAGCAAAACCCCGGGAGACGACGAGCAGGCATCCCGGGTGGTGAACAAACATCCCAGGCGACAGCAAACTGGCCTCCCAGGCGACGACGAGCAGGCCTCCCCAGGCGACAGCGAGCAGGCCTCCCCAGGCGACAGCGAGCAGGCCTCCCCAGGCGACAGCGAGCAGGCCTCCCCAGGCGATGCAAGCTCAGCAGCCTTAGGCGGTGCAGGCTCTTAAGCCCTAGGTGATGCAGGATTTGCAGGGTCAGGCAGGAGTTGATCCTTGGGAGATAATAGCGCGAGCTAATCCTCAAGTGGTAGCTTCAACTCCTCTGGTGGTGGAGGTGGGAGCAGCAGGTAGTCTCCCTCTGGTGGTGGGGGCGGGAGCAGCATGCAGTCTCCTTCCGGTGGTTGAGGCAGGAGCAACAGGTAGTCTCCCTCTGGTGGTGGGGGCAGGAGCAGCAGGTAATCTTCCTCAAAATATGCACAGGAGCGGGGCTCCGCACCACAATATGGTTCAGCCCTGTAAAAAATAATAGGTGGCTTGCTTCCCTTGCACCAGTTACATGTTTTATCCAATCATTTGTCACTGTGTCCTGAGATATCATTTTTGAGATAACCTCAGACTCACATTGTACTAGAAAACTTTTTGTTGAAAAACAATTCTACTTGTAAAAGCATTAACGGATGGAGTTGACAATCAAGAGTTTGCTGATTCGAATCCCGGTCACTCTAGGTTGTTAGTCTTGGATTGGCTCCCCTGGTTAAGGGATAAAAATAATAGGCTAGGGTTCACCTCACGGCTCAACAAAAAACCCTGCAGTTCAGTAGAAGAAATCAAAGCATTGCTGTCTATCTTCAGTCACTTGGTTGCTACAAGCAAAACAGTGGTGAGGTGCCACTTGGACTGAGGAGAAAACAGGGGAAACATCTGGATTGGCAAGCTTAACACTAACCCTTCTGCTGAGCTTCCTGCTGCTTCAGTATCCACGATTTTCATTTTTACTATTTTCTCATTTTAAAAATCTGTTTAAACCTGGCCATTTCTGCATCTACAAACAGAGTAAAGTGGCATTTTATTATACAAAAATGATTCTGTCCCATAGATGAGACAGATATATGATTTATAGTAGCTAGTCAACATTGTTAAATGAATCATACAGGTTAATGAAGTCATTACCATGATAAATAAGATCCTGACAAATGTTTCAGCTCCTGCCTTCGTTAGTGTGAAGGAAAGATGACTCACTATTCTGGGTTCAGAAACACTTGCATGGAGGTCCCTGATTGGCTCACCTGGTAAAGGCATGACTGCATGGAGTGCAAGGTTAAGGATTAGTTGGGCAGATGGCACTCAGGGAAATGTGATAAACTGCAAACGTAATGTAAACTTTACTGCCATAGCACCATATTTACAAATATTTGCATTCACTGAACAATTCTGGCATGTGTGACTGTAATGTTTCATTATATTCATAAACATTCATTCTCTCTTGGTAACTGCAAGAAGTCAATTGAAAACCTGCACTGCAATTGAAAATCTACACTACAATTGAAAACCTGCACTGCAATTGAAAACCTATACTGCAATTGAAAGCCTGCACTGCAATTGAAAACCTACACTACAATTGAAAACCTGCACTGCAATTGAAAACCTACACTGTAGTTGAAAACCTACACCAATTGAAAACCTACACTGCAGTTGAAAACCTACATTGCAATTGAAAACCTGCACTGCAATTGAAAACCGACACTGCAGTTGAAAACCTACACTGCAGTTGAAAACCTACATTGCAATTGAAAACCTACACTGCAATTGAAAACCTGCACTGCAATTGAAAACCTGCACTGCAATTGAAAACCTACACTGCAATTGAAAACCTGCACTACAACTGAAAACCTACACTGCAAGGGCTTTTAGTGTTCGAGCTCCTTCACTTTGGAATTCACTTCCAAATATTATACTGTCAGTATTTTTAAATCTAAGCTTAAAACATATCTCTTTGGCCTTTCACTAGCGATCTCTTTGGAGCTCTTTAGACTTGTTGTTTATTTTAATAAAGCACCCTGGGACGCTTGCACTTGAAGGGCGCTATATAAATGAAATTGGTGCGCCGTGGCGTGGCGTGGAGTGGATTGTTGCATTGGCTGTGGTGGCAATATCATCAGGTGTCCAGGCGCCCAGTGAGCGGTCACTTGCAGTGCTGGCATTTGTCCACCAGGGGCCAGTAGCTTGCTCACATCCATTTTTAAGCTCCTGTGTGTAAAGAGGTAATTAGTCAGGTTATGAGATCAGAGGGCTTAGGTGCAGGAACTTAATTTAACTTTCTAAACTGGGGAGATAAACGGTGATAAAATGTGGAGTAGTGGTTAGGGCTCTGGACTTTTGACCAGAGGGTCGTGAGTTCAATCCCTAGTGGGGGACACTGCTGCTGTACCCTTGAGCAAGGTACTTTACCTAGATTGCTCCAGTAAAAACCCAACTGTATAAATGGGTAATTGTATGTAAAAAATAATGTAACTGTATGTAAAAATAATGTGATATCTTGTAACAATTGTAAGTTGCCCTGGATAAGGGTGTCTGCTAAGAAATAAGTAATAATAATAAAATAAATAAATATATACATAAAACACTTGCTCAGAATATGCTCTTAACTGACACTCCCTTGAGGAACCCTGAACAGCACAGGGCAATCTGGAAAGGGATTTTACCAGCAGACACAAACCCCATATACAACTGCTTGTAAGGTAACAAATACTGAATGTAATAGCTGTTATAAAAACTGTATTTATTCTGGACTTTCCACTAAGGGCTATTAATAAGGTGAGTTAAAAGTGTCTCTTCATTTAAGAGATAGAACCCAGTTTAAGGGATGTGCAATAGGAGAGTAATGGGACTATATGAAACAGGTGTACTTCTTTAAAAGTGTGAATCTTTGTTGACTAAATTAAGGAGTGGAATACAGGACCTGATGTGCTGTTACAATCCAGTAAATATAAACGTGTGCTGGCTTTTTACAAACTAGTTTGGTAGATGACCTTGCTCGGAACTAGTCACCATGTGTTCCAAAATATTTCCTGGCACCAGAAAATTAACAGGCAGCTGGAATTCACAGCAGGCAAACAAAAGTGACAGTCATCTGTGCTGAATTAAAGCAAAAAAACCCTAATGAACTCAAGAGGCAGTTGCATCAGTAAAGTGCGCATGGATTGTGACTGATGAGGAGTGTAAAATCAGAGCAGCTCCATTGTGTCTGCTTTGCACTAACAAGGCGACCGATTATTTAAATTCACTGGCGGCACATGATCCCGGCTGCTTGCCCCAATGCCAGTGCTGTCACTCAGCAATTCAGCTCCCTGCTCCATCTGCTTCGCTGGGCCGGAAAACTGCAGCTTCAGATCAGATGGAGAGACAGATGCAATGACACACAGCCTTAACCAGCCACCACTGTGGGCTCACATGAGCCAATGCAGTGAGACGGGGAGATTAATTAACCCTTGCAGTGTTTGTTTTCATTAATTAACAAGTACTTATGCTGTAATTACTGGGTAGTTATCGCATGGATGGATGTTGTGTTGTTTTTCCATTGTCAGCCTATCAGGTCTCTTAGCTACATTGTAATAATTTCAAGCTATCCCAGTATGATTCACAACACCTCTTTCGTTTTCCTGCCCAGGGTCTGTACTATGTTTAATGCATCACATTCAGTTTCTCCTGTTTGTTTAACGCATCACATTCAGTTTGTCCTGTTTGTTTAGCGCCTCACATTCAGTTTGTCCTGTTTGTTTAACGCATCACATTCAGTTTGTCCTGTTTGTTTAACACCTGACATTCAGTTTGTCCTGTTTGTTTAACGCATCACATTCAGTTTGTCCTGTTTGTTTAACGCCTGACATTCAGTTTGTCCTGTTTGTTTTTTCTTTTCTTTTGTTGTAATCCTCCTAAGGTCATGCCATTTTTTTGATGTCAAGTGTTTGTCACTTACAGTGACCCAATGAATTAATTTTGTTAGTTATTTCTTTCCATGTCTCTTTTCTTAATGTTTTTTGACCCTGTGAAGTGTTAAATAATATTTCCTGATGTTGTTCCATTTCACTGACTAACAGGTACATTTCGTCTTTGTGGAAATTGGTTTTCCTTTTCTTTCTGGACGGTGCCATAGTTGCATCAAGGTCTGCAGAAGCCATAGCTCCATCCTGTTATATTTGCTACTACTTCTTTCTGTTCACTATACCGCTCATTTGTCTTTGCCAGAAAGAAGTTCTAAATCTTGACTTTCGGCGTTGCAAATCTATTTATAATGAGATGCAAATTCTAATCTCTCCTGTATAATGAGCAGTAATTTATGCTGTTCGTAAACTTACGGTGATATTACAGTAGTTGTTCATTAAAAAGAGCTGTTTAGTACTTTGCATGCCAAAAATTCTATGAAGGACAGAGGATACGAATTTGCAGTATTTACGAACACGTAAGTAATATTAGTACATACAGCGCGGAGTCTTTCTTGTTGAAGACATTTTAAAGAAATCGTGCAGCTCTATGCAGTGTGTGTTCAATCATTTAAAGGAAGGAAACTAAACCGGCTGCCAGGTTCCTAAATGCAGTGCATCAATAAGGCAAACGTTTGCTAACTGATTTATTTTTAAGAGATAAAAGATTATTATATTTACACAATTCTTTCAAAAATGGGAATGTTCACGGGGAACTACATATTACATGGCAATGGGTACATTTTATGGAAATCATGAAATCTGTGATAACCGTGAAAAAAATACAGCCTTGATTATAACATATTATTACTTAAATATGGTGGCAAGAGGACTTCAGTACACTACATCATTAAAAAAAACAAATTGTTCTATTAAAATCTTTGTTCCCGCATTTTACAACCAAATAACATTCAATGTATTGATATAATCTATGTGGAACTCTTTTAAAAGACCACACTCATGTTGCTCTGTATCTGAATTGGCACAGAGGGAATATAAACACATGCAAACCAGTGGAAATGTAATGACCCAGTGAAGCCGGGTGGGAGGCTGGGATTTGAGTTCATTAGGGTTACAGGTTCAGGTTGAGAATCATACATCTTCTTCTTTGACATTCCAGGGCAGCTGAGAACAATAAGTGATAATGACCATTGTGTTGTAGGCCTCTCACACTAACCCTGTCTCAGGGGTTCTGTAAGCAGTGATGGGCTGTAAAGGAGCCCGTACCCTCCTGACAAGATGTGGGTGCATCAATACACTTCCCTCTAAGGCAGCATGCAGTATGAGAGGCTGATACATCAAATCAATTGGACAGCAGTTGTATTTAAGGACATATGGGGTCCATCCCTGCCCTGATTGATCAGGCATTGAAGATTAACAATCTGGCACTATATTTCTTTCCCCAGAGAGCCCAGAGGCAATTTAACATTTTGTAATATATTGATTTGAAATCCCTTCACAACCTACTCCCATCAGACTGCGTTTGACATAAGTACATGATTGATTAATGCACAAGTATAGTTTTTATCACCATTACAAATGTGTATATATGCTTATTTCAATCATTGCTGTTCTCTGAAAATTGAATGATTACTTAAAATTTGGAAAATGCTGTGGGTTGCTAACATCTAACCTGAGACAGATCATAATGCACAATGTATATTTAGACAGTAATAGTTGACTAATTCCTTCAGGGAATGGGGTTGAAGTCTGCTCCAGAATAATCACTTTTAAAAGCGTTTGCCTTTAGGAACTGTGATGGAGTGGAGGGTCTCTGTCCTGTTTTAAAGTATGAAGGAAAGATCTTTGAGATTTCTCTTTCCCCATGAGGACAGAAACAGAGAAAGTCAAAATAAGCTAGCATTGTTATCTCTAACTGAGTCCATTAAGGGTAGAATAAATAAGGTGCACAAAAGTAAATTGTTTTCTTACCTACGTATCATTCATGTTCTTCAGTTTCCAATTCTTATTTTAATTCCGTTTTTCATTACGTTGTTGAAACTTTTTTTTTTTAAAAGTTCAAACTCTTTGTGGTTCATAGCAACACGGTATGCTCTTTACAAAAGACCATTAAAACATACTTCTAGGTACTGTAGTTCTTCACAGGGAATTTTTGAGACATCAATTTGAACGATTGTGAATAAACTGATTATTACTCTCACCTTCCCTGCTGACAGCTGTATTGTGATGGACTGGTTCAGTTAATTGCTGCAGCAAGTATATTCTTGTACACCCTCGTTATTCTACCTTTAACATGTAATAGCTGGATGCTGGGCATTCACTTGGTGTCTGCAGAACTTCAGTACCATGGACAGCATCCAGTGCTGAACAGGTATGTGCTTAACTCTGTGCTGAGAAAGAATAGCTGCCTCTCATTGTGACAGTGAGGATTAGTGTGCTAAGAGTTTAAGTTTAATACATTGTGGAAACAGGTGTAGCTGTCTGCCTGCTGTATTATACTAATGTAGCACTAACCCACTTAAAGGGTGTACTTCTCTGTGTATGCCAGTTAGCACACTAGTTGAGACTGGGTTTGCCTGTTTTACAAGTGGAAGACAGCCCCAACAGAGTATGGTGGAGAATGCTATAGGGTAGTCCTGAGGAAATGTTCCTAAATCCACAGACCTGTGAGAATGTATCCCCAAGAGAAAGCTATATTGGTGGTGCAATGAACCCAGAAAGAGAATATCTGTAGCAAAATAATGGGTTTAGATTTAAAAAAAAATATTGCACAGTACAGTAGCCCTGATACAGTAGCACATGATGCAGTACTGTTGACTGGCACTAGCATTGGATAAGCACTTTGTATTGGTCTGCATCATTGTGATATAATTTTGGAAATTGGGAAGCACTTCTATCAAACAGTCAGGTCTGCTTAAATTGACTTACATGCATATTTTATATATTACAGAATAGTGTATCCGTATTAGTACATCACACGGATCAGCCATTTACACAATTCTGTGTTGTGTCACACAGGCATTGTTTCTCATTTTTTATTCCTGGGCTGTAGTCCTCTCCTGTACACACTGGAACTACATTTCCCATAGGCCTCTGCAGTGCATGGTCGCTGATTTGCCTTTGCATTCTCCTTTTGCTTCAGCTGCTGCAGCCAGTGATCCAAAGCTGAATAGTTGCACACAACTCTCACACAACTGATGTAGGTCATGTGACACGTTATGGCCATATACATTGTCCATACATTCTCAGTTTGTTTGTTTTGGTTTGTTTTCTGTCCAGGCAGTGTACAGTATTACACATCATTAGTGTAGAGTTGTATTAGATTGGCCAAATGTTTTCTTGTTGTCTCCTTCTCTGTTTAGAATATATTTATTTTACTTTGTAATTAAAAATATAACTCTTTCTGTTGGAAATTCTTCAGATAGCTGACCTAAAACTCTGGTTTATTCATGTAGTAAAATTCAGTATCTGTCCATTGGTTTAGAATGACCCATTTTGTATTCATATTGCATTCTTTGTAATATCTGGATTCAATTTCATATAAAATTGTTTTTTTGTTGTTTTTTGTTGTTTTTTGCAAAGAAGCAATCATTTTAAAAAATCAGATTTGCACAGTTTACTATAGCTGATTATTCCATCTGCCTTATAAATACTAATTTTAAACACATTCCTATAAATCCTTTTTTAATCTAAAGAATTTTGACAAAGGACTATTAAAGTCTTAACCATAAACTGATATATTTGTTGAAAGCAGCACAAGACTTCACAGCTTCCTCTTTCTATCTGGTATATTTCAGGGTCATCTGTCTATGAATGCCTTTGTATTTGTAGATCACAGTGTACAGTCGGCTACAAATTAATCACACCTGCATTGTCTGAGCAGTGTTGCAATAATAACTGGAAATGATGCACTTGAATCCAGAGCTGGTATTTGAACTATATCTGCATAATTAATTGTAATAAGCAATCCTACACATGTCAGCCCCTTCTCGTGCAGGGACTGGACTGGAGCTCCGTACAGCTTGCACCAGCCTGCTTGCTTGCCTTGCCAGGGGCCTCTCCTGCTCTCTGAGCAATGGGAGCTGACACCCCCAACCCACACACAGGGCTTGTCACTGTTGGTTTGCAGAGCCGGCAAGCAGCAACCCCAGCAGTGATGACCGAGACAGAGCAAGACAGCTGAAGGGAGGGAGAGGACTAGACCAGCCTTGACTCAGTCACTAACCCCGGCCGCCAGGGTGGATTATATCAGAGCTCACATTCAGATGTATTTATAATCAGATGCACATATTCACACCACACTGATACGCACTCACACAGACACGAATACACACACTCACTCACACCCACACCACACACACACACCCACACACACACAGATACACTCACACTCACTCACACCACACACACACAGATACACACCACACACCACACACGAACACACACTCACACACACAGATACACACACTCACACCCACACACACGAATATACACACTCACTCACACCCACACACAAATACACACACTCACTCCACACCACACACACAGATCACGCTCACACTCACACCACACACTACACACATCCACACAAATACACACACTACACTCACACTCACCCACACCCACACGCACACCCGCACACACTCACACACACCCAAACACACACAGATACTCTCACACTCACTCACACCCACACACACAGATACACTCACACTCATCCACACCCACACACATCCACACGAATACACACACTCACTCTCACCCACACGAATATACACACTCACTCACACCCACACACACAGATACACACCCACTCACTCACACCCACACTCACTTACAGATACAGTACACTCTCACACACACACACACATTTGTTTATAGTGTTTATACTGCAGTCTTTGCATTAACCACATGGGGCATTTCACTAGATTTGACCCTGAAATGTATGATGCTCAGGGACATTGACACACCCACTAATCTACACCAATCAGAGTACCTTGCACACATATTAGAACCCCTAAACTACAAACTGCTGAATTCTGCACAAAACTACATGTGAAATAATTATAAGCAGTGCCTCAATTGACCGATATTATTTTGTTTTAAATGACATCACATCACATGCTGACGCTATCCTCTCCTTTCATCTTCTTCCCAGAATGAAATTAAGTTGAAATAAAAAATACTTTTCAGAGCCTGAAACAAAAAGACATGTTGGTTGAAAGAAAGATGTATTTGCTTAGTTTTGTGTTTCCAAAGTCTTATCCAGGTCTAGCAGTAGCCTCCCTTACATAGTTGTCAACGTAAGGTTTGCTTTGCTCTCTCATACCATGAACAATAAGCACCGTTATAATACTGTTACAGCAGAACTACTCATTTTACAGAAATAAACCCGTAGCTGATTAGCTCACTGAATGACATTAGCAAAGCTAAATTAAAAGGATGCTCTGTGGTTTGTAAAAGCAAATGTAGTTTTTTTTTTATTCTTGAAAAGCATTTTGAAGATGCTTGGAGTACAGAGGGAAACGTTATAACCTATGTGCTCATTATTATGTGAGGTATCACAGCAGCTCAATAGTGTTGCTTGTTTTTCGATCTGCACTGCACATTTGAGACCTAATTGGTGTTTGCTTTAGGATTATATCAATATCTCAATATTAGCAAAAACTGTGCACTGTTAGGCGCAGTATCCTGTGATGCTCCCTTATCCAAATCAGATACTCTCGTCTTAACAAACCCTGCTGGCCAGGCGTCTGAATCTGCTCAAGTGGATGCAAGCTGCCCAACCCTCACAGATTCACTGGTTTAAAGATGTCATAATTTACATCGAAAAGTTTTTGTAAACTTTCGTCCTGTACATGTATCTGTGTGTCCTCCAGATGATGTCAGTTGGCATCGCGGGCGCAACACTATCAACAAGAAAATGTAAACACAACCAAGAAAACCACATTTGACTCAGCTCTGGTCAAATCTTACCTAAGTGAGATCAGAGAGCACAGAAATTCAGAAGCCATACCCGTGTCCGAGCTTGACACACACCTGGAAAATGCCATTTTCTGCATAACGAAAAAAGTGAGTATGAACCTGGCACTGTGTGTAGTTGGCTGAGCTCTGTCACTCAGTCTGCTGTTGAGGATGCTACTCTCTCCTTGCTGTTTCCTGTTAGTGTCAGCAACATTGCTTTCAAGGGACAGGGCCTTCCCCAGAGGCTCTGGTCAGACTGTAAGGCTGGGGATTGTTGCCTAATAAAGAGCTACATTTCCCTGAGGTGCGTGCCTTGGCTTTTCTTTATAGACCAGGTAAGTGGCTTCTTTTTAAAGATTGTATTCTGAATTCAGCACTCGTTATTGTTATTGACATATTACAAGAGACGGTAATGAGTATGAGATGGGTACATTCTATTCTATAATATTTCATCTCCGGACTCTTTGCCATTTCACTCTGGTGGTTTATGATGTCAGATAACCACTCAATGAACTATCTTCTCATAATGCACTGCAGCCCATATATATATATATATATATATATATATATATATATATATATATATATATATATATATATATATGTATCAGAACAGTGTGTCTGTATATATGAGAATATATACAGGCCCTCGGGGTGTTAATGACACAAGATGAAGTTGAGTGCCTCCAACCCCTGAGAAGTCTGTATATTCGATGTATACTGACACCCTGAAGGGCCTTATTGCATTTATAAGCCAGGTAAAACAGTGGATTGTACTACTTCAAGTCGAGAGATGCACCATAAACTTACCTTTACGAAGCGACGTAAGTTGTATACCTCTAAAATAGCTACTTTGACTTAGCCTTAACAAATCAAAACGCTTCAAAATCTGTTTTCATTTCAAAATGTAATCTGACAACCAAATAGGCTTCAAACTGCTAGTTTTCCCTTAAATTTCAAACCAGCCAATCAGGATAATGAGAAAAAAAAACGTGGCCTTCTGTTTTTCAGTGTTTTCGTTGTGTTTAAGAATATAAGAACATAAGAAAGGTTACAAACGAGAGGAGGCCATTAGGCCAAAAAGAGTTAGTAGCTTATTGATCCCAGAATCTCACTTAGTGCTCACATTTTAAAATGACCTTGAGCACTGTCTAATGTGTATGTGTGTGGGTGGGTGGATTTAGGGTGTATGTGTGAGTGTGTGTGTGTGTGTGTGTGGGTGTGTATGTGTGTGGGTGGGTGGATTTAGGGTGTATGTGTGAGTGTGTGTGGGTGTGACTGTGTGGGTGTGTATGTGTGGGTGTGTGTTTGTGTGTGTGTGTGTGGGTGGGTGGGTGGTGTAGTGTGTGTGTGTGTGTGTGTGTGTGTGTGTGTGTGTGTGTGTGTGTGTGTGTGTGTGTGTGTGTGTGTGTGTGTGTGTGTGTGTGTGTGTGTGTGTGTGTGTGTGTGTGTGTGTGTGTGTGTGTGTGTGTGTGTGTGTGTGTGTGTGTGTGTGTGTGGCTGTGTGTGTGTGTGTGTGTGTGTGTGGTGTGTGTGTAGTGTGTGTGTGTGTGTGTGTAGTGTGTGTGTGTGTGTGTGTGTGTGTGTGTGTGTGATGTGTGTGTGTGTGTGTGTGTGTGTGTGTGTGTGTGTGTGTGTGTGTGTGTGTGTGTGTGTGTGTGTGTGTGTGTGTGTGTGTGTGTGTGTGTGTGTGTGTGTGTGTGTGTGTGTGTGTGTGTGTGTGTGTGTGTGTGTGTGTGTGTGTGTGTGTGTGTGTGTGTGTGTGTGTGTGTGTGTGTGTGTGTGTGTGTGTGTGTGTGTGTGTGTGTGTGTGTGTGTGTGTGTGTGTGTGTGTGTGTGTGTGTGTGTGTGTGTGTGTGTGTGTGTGTGTGTGTGTGTGTGTGTGTGTGTGTGTGTGTGTGTGTGTGTGTGTGTGTGTGTGTGTGTGTGTGTGTGTGTGTGTGTGTGTGTGTGTGTGTGTGTGTGTGTGTGTGTGTGTGTGTGTGTGTGTGTGTGTGTGTGTGTGTGTGTGTGTGTGTGTGTGTGTGTGTGTGTGTGTGTGTGTGTGTGTGTGTGTGTGTGTGTGTGTGTGTGTGTGTGTGTGTGTGTGTGTGTGTGTG
>CM060269.1:16622815-16670315 GCA_030684275.1 Acipenser oxyrinchus oxyrinchus | reverse complement strand
TTCCTCATTCCATTTAAATGATGTGGCAATGTGGCTTTTCACCTTGGCCAGCCACTCTTACTCTGCTACAGAGCGTGGTAGTGAGGTCATGTTGTATAATGGGCAGTGTTGTGTGATACACTGTCCCTGTTATGAATGATGAGATGTAACTCAAACTCGATAACCACAGATGCAGAAACTCTTTGCTTAGTGGTTGGAGATGCTCGTTTGCAGTGTGTGTCACTGCCAGTGTCCACTCTGTTACAATTGCAGAGTCGTGCAGGTCACCACCAGCCTCCACTCTGTTACAATAGCAGTGTGTGGAGGTCACCTGCCAGTCTCCACTCTGTTACAATAGCAGTGTGCGAGCGAGGTCACTGCCAGCCTCCACTCTGTTACAATAGCAGTGTGTGAGGTCACTGCCAGCCTCCACTCTGTTACAATAGCAGTGTGCGAGCGAGGTCACTGCCAGTCTCCACTCTGTTACAATAGCAGTGTGCAAGCGAGGTCACTGCCAGTCTCCACTCTGTTACAATAGCAGTGTGTGAGGTCACTGCCAGCCTCCACTGTTACAATAGCAGTGTGCGAGCGAGGTCACTGCCAGTCTCCACTCTGTTACAATAGCAGTGTGCGAGCGAGGTCACTGCCAGCCTCCACTCTGTTACAATAGCAGTGTGTGAGGTCACTGCCAGTCTCCACTCTGTTACAATAGCAGTGCGGTGAGGTCACTGCCAGCCTCCACTCTGTTACAATAGCAGTGTGCGAGCGAGGTCACTGCCAGCCTCCACTCTGTTACAATAGCAGTGTGCGAGCGAGGTCACTGCCAGCCTCCACTCTGTTACAATAGCAGTGTGCGAGCGAGGTCACTGCCAGCCTCCACTCTGTTACAATAGCAGTGTGTGAGGTCACTGCCAGCCTCCACTGTTACAATAGCAGTGTGCGAGGTCACTGCCAGCCTCCACTCTGTTACAATAGCAGTGTGGCGAGGTCACTGCCAGCCTCCACTGTTACAATAGCAGTGTGTGAGCGAGGTCACTGCCAGCCTCCACTCTGTTACAATAGCAGTGTGCAAGGTCACTGCCAGCCTCCACTCTGTTACAATAGCAGTGTGCGAGCGAGGTCACTGCCAGCCTCCACTCTGTTACAATAGCAGTGTGTGAGGTCACTGCCAGCCTCCACTGTTACAATAGCAGTGTTCGAGCGAGGTCACTGCCAGCCTCCACTCTGTTACAATAGCAGGTGTGTGAGGTCACTGCCAGCCTCCACTCTGTTACAATAGCAGTGTGTGAGGTCACTGCCAGTCTCCACTCTGTTACAATAGCAGTGTGCAGCGAGGTCACTGCCAGCCTCCACTCTGTTACAGTAGCAGTGTGGAGCAAGGTCACTGCCAGCCTCCACTCTGTTACAAAGCAGTGTGCGTGAGGTCACTGCCAGCCTCCACTCTGTTACAATAGCAGTGTGCGAGCGAGGTCACTGCCAGCCTCCACTCTGTTACAATAGCAGTGTGCGAGCGAGGTCACTGCCAGCCTCCACTCTGTTACAATAGCAGTGTGTGAGCAAGGTCACTGCCAGCCTCCACTCTGTTAAAATAGCAGTGTGTGAGCAGGTCACTGTCAACCTCCATTCTGTTACAATAGCAGTGTGCGAGCGAGGTCACTGCCAGCCTCCACTCTGTTACAATAGCAGTGTGCGAGCGAGGTCACTGCCAGCCTCCACTCTGTTACAATAGCAGTGTGTGAGCGAGGTCACTGCCAGCCTCCATTCTGTTACAATAGCAGTGTGCGAGGTCACTGCCAGCCTCCACTCTGTTACAATAGCATTGTGTGAGGTCACTGTCAACCTCCACTGTTACAATAGCAGTGTGCGAGGTCACTGCCAGCCTCCACTGTTACAATAGCAGTGTGTGAGCGAGGTCACTGCCAGCCTCCATTCTGTTACAATAGCAGTGTGCGAGGTCACTGCCAGCCTCCACTCTGTTACAATAGCATTGTGTGAGGTCACTGTCAACCTCCACTGTTACAATAGCAGTGTGCGAGGTCACTGCCAGCTTCCACTGTTACAATAGCAGTGTGCGAGCGAGGTCACTGCCAGTCTCCACTCTTACAATAGCAGTGTGTGAGGTCACTGCCAGCCTCCACTGTTACAATAGCAGTGTGCAAGGTCACTGCCAGTCTCCACTGTTACAATAGCAGTGTGCGAGCGAGGTCACTGCCAGTCTCCACTCTGTTACAATAGCAGTGTGCGAGCGAGGTCACTGCCAGTCTTCACTGTTACAATATTATTATTATTATTTATTTCTTAGCAGACGCCCCTTATCCAGTGCGACTTACAATTGTTGCAAGATATCACATTATTTTTTACACATTATTTTTACAAACAATTACCCATTTATACAGTAGGGTTTTTACTGGAGCAATCTAGGTAAAGTATCTTGCTCAAGGGTACAACAGCAGTGTCCCCTAACTGGGATTGAATCCACGACCCTCTGGTCAAGAGTCCAGAGCCCTAACCACTACTCCACACTGCTGCCCATAGCAGTGCCATACAATAGCAGTGTGCGAGCGATGTCACTGCCAGTCTCCACTCTGTTACAGTAGCATTGTGTGAGGTCACTGTCAACCTTCACTGTTACAATAGCAGTGTGTGAGCGAGGTCACTGCCAGTCTCCACTCTGTTACAATAGCAGTGTGCGAGCGAGGTCACTGCCAGCCTCCGCTCTGTTACAATAGCAGTGTGCGAGCAAGGTCACTGCCAGCCTCCACTCTGTTACAATAGCAGTGTGTGAGGTCACTGTCAACCTCCACTGTTACAATAGCAGTGTACGAGCGAGGTCATTGCCAGCCTCCACTCTGTTACAGTAGCAGTGTGTGAGGTCACTGTCAACCTCCACTGTTACAATAGCAGTGTGCGAGCGAGGTCACTGCCAGTCTCCACTCTGTTGCAATAGCAGTGTGTGAGCGAAGTCACTGCCAGCCTCCACTCTGTTACAATAGCAGTGTGCGAGCGAGGTCACTGCCGGTCTCCACTCTTTTACAATAGCAGTGTGTGAGCGAGGTCACTGCCAGCCTCAGCTCTGTTACAATAGCAGTGTGCGAGCGAGGTCACTGCCAGCCTCCACTCTGTTACAATAGCAGTGTGTGAGGTCACTGCCAGCCTCCGCTCTGTTACAATTGCACCGCATGGAACATGGTAGCCTGAACTTCAATCTTGAAATAACAAGTCTGGAAAACACAAATATCAATGGCAAAGAGGATCTTGTGAATGTTGTTTTGCTAAGTGAGAGAAGAAAAGATTTTTGAAACCTTTAAGGGGGAGCGTTCAGTTAGGCTTGCGATGGTCAGGAAGCCCTTCCTCCCAGCAGATTTCTACCTGGAGCCCTTGCAAAGAGACAGATCAAGGACATTGGGATGAGCAGAGCACGATGAGATCCAGAAGGCTCTGAGCTCAGTGACAAGCCTGACACAAATGTAAACACCCTGTGTGCCGTGCAATTAAACTGAACCGTGTGGATGACGCACTTTGAATGTGAAATGCCTTCTTATCCTTTCCGTAGGAACATTCTAATTAGAGGCAGACACTGGACCCGGTACATGCAAGTCGAAGGTTTAATCCACGGGTTAAAGGAACACGGACAGATCTGCCATTCAAGAAATAAAAAATAAACATCTAGCAAAGGCTTGAGGATTATTATTCTATTTGTCTGTCTCACTGAGTAGCGCCTGCTTTCAATTCATATTTAAAATTGCACACTGGTAAATTATTTGAAACAATTAAGTAAATAGCATACCAAGGATAGGCATTTTATGAAACTGAATACAAAAGTAGATTTTTATTTTTTTATTTTAAAACACATACATTATATTGTGCACTCTGCTTTTAAATGCATTGCCATGTACAATACATGAACTTTTAGTTTGGTAAGAAGTCATTCTAAAAGAGTTGGTACGGTACAAGAACTACTAATTTCAGTTTAACAAAAATGAGTAACACTTTACATTAAGTGTATCTAATTACTGTGTATTTACATAGTAGTTACTTAGTAAATACATGTGTACTTACACATAATAGCAATGCTATTATGCATAGTTACAATGTACTTAATGTGTACAATTTTTTGCATGATATAACCCTAACCCTAACCCTAACCCTAACTCTATCCCTAACCCTAACTCTAAAACTAAACCTAACCCTAACCTTAACCCTAACTTTTTTCTGTTACAATTGTGTACTTACATATATCATGAAAAAGATGTATACGTTAAGCACATTGTAACTTTGCATAATAACATTGTAATTATGTGTAAGTACTATGTAACTACTATGTAAATACACAATAATTAGAGACAATGTAAAGTGCTGCCGAAAGAACAGTAATACCCTATTCATACTGCCTTAATAATGCACAATCATCACATGTTGAAAACAGGATTGTCAAGGAAGTGCATCTGCTTTGTGATGGACCATAGGGTTGGTGGCCGTGCTCCGGCTTTGCTAGCTCTGGCTCTGGAGTGGCTCCAGCAGCCCCTGCTCCAGCTCCAGGCTGGCTCCAGAGCTGATGGAGACTCCGTGCTCCAGCTCCAGGCTGGCTCCAGAGCTGATGGAGACCCCGTGATCCAGCTCCAGACTGGCTCCAGAGCTGATGGAGACCCCCTGCTCCAGCTCCAGGCTGGCTCCAGAGCTGATGGAGACCCTGTGATCCAGCTCCAGACTGGCTCCAGAGCTGATGGAGACCCCCAGCTCCAGCTCCAGGCTGGCTCCAGAGCTGATGGAGACCCCGTGATCCAGCTCCAGGCCGGCTCCAGAGCTGATGGAGACCCCGTGATCCAGCTCCAGGCTGGCTCCAGAGCTGATGGAGACCCCGTGATCCAGCTCCAGACCGGCTCCAGAGCTGATGGAGACCCCGTGATCCAGCTCCAGACTGGCTCCAGAGCTGATGGAGACCCCGTGCTCCAGCTCCAGGCTAGCTCCAGAGCTGATGGAGACCCCGTGCTCCAGCTCCAGGCTGGCTCCAGAGCTGATGGAGACCCCATGATCCAGCTCCAGGCTGGCTCCAGAGCTGATGGAGACCCCGTGATCCAGCTCCAGGCTGGCTCCACAGTTGATGGAGACCCCCAGCTCCAGCTCCAGGCTGGCTCCAGAGCTGATGGAGATTTTTAGAGACAATGTGAAATCTGGTTTTAAGACTCATTTTTATGAATCTAGACTGTATTCCCGTTGTATATTAGGGGCTGTCCTAAACTAGACATTTTCTGAAAGCCTACAAAGCATGTGCTGGGATGGGCAAAATAGCCATAAAAAATGGCATTGATTTTTTTATACAATAAGCCTAATAATTCTAGGAGGGCTGTAACATTTTGAGACCTGTAGTCTTTATTATTATTATTATTATTATTATTATTATTATTATTATTATTATTATTATTATTATTATTTGTTTTTATTCGCTTTTATTCATTTTTATTAGTTTTTATGGCATATGTCTTGGTGTAATAATAATATACAACACAGTTGACTATATATAGTTTTGGGACTAATAACCAAAAAGCTTTTTACATGTATTCGAAGGGGAAAAAATGTCTTTCAGTCAGAAATGACCCAGTTGACAGAAATGAGAAATACGCATCACAACCTGTTTTGCCTTGCACCGATTTACCACGTTGCCAGAAGTTGGCAATAGTTTCTAAATTAGCAATAGAAAAAATAAGATTGTGTGGGATTTCTATAAAAAACACAGCCCCTTGGTCCCCTATTTACTGCTGGCTGTCAATATAACAAGTCCACATTAGGCTGTGCATGCAACGCTGGCTGCCAGATAGTGAGCTCTACACCGATTTTTTTTAAAACCTATCTACCGCATGACATTCTTTTTTATTTTTTTATTAATTCATGAGGGTAAAGTCAAGCTTTTCTTAGTTCTGGGGTATTTTTCAACTTGAATAGCGTTACATATAATGACTTTGATAATGTTTTGCAAATTAACAAATATTCAAATATATGTCTGAATCCTGAACAGATATCTGAACATGAACATACCAGGGGCAGGATTTTCAAAAACCAGTTTTATTGTATCAAACTCGTTAGAAAGCTTAATTGTCACAGGTCACCTACATCACCTCCTGTCTCAACGACTAGATAAGGAGAACACATTAATCAAAATGCATGTTAACGAGATCAAGAAAAAATAATGGAAGCATAATTTGCTTTTAAGGAAACCACTAGCGTACAGGGAGGCGGCTCTCCCACCAGCGAGAGATAATGGGAATATCTATGTTGTGTACAATTTGTAAACTTCATTTAAAATTGTGCATTTTGTCATGCAGAATGTACATTTATGTAGAACAGTTCACATATAAAATGCAGATTATCTGGCATGTGGGTAAAAATCGGACGGCACGGATTAAAAGAAAGAAATAAATAAATAAATAAATAAAAATGAAACCCCACTAGTCATTTATTATATAAAACTCTTTTAATGTGCATTTTGCATTTTTTAATTTTTGGTTAAAAAGAGAAAAAATACCATAAGCCATCTATGCATAATGGTTGGAATTTATTTTAAGTTGATATCTTTTATTTAAAACAAAATGCATTCCTGCAGATTGCTCAGACATTCAGCCTCCTTTGGCTTGAAAAAACAAACTGTGCTTTATTTAAAACTAAATACTCCTTGTAAAATTGTTCGCACTTGCTTTGAAATCTGCCCACCTTTCTGGATATATTTGTTGGTACAGTAATTTTGCCTTCTCTGTGACTAGCACGTGCTTACAGGAGTGCCTATCTGGTTGCATTGCACGCGTGGGTGAGTGATTGAGTACTTCCTGTTCAAAGTGGCGGGTTCGGTAGACCAGTCAGTTCATACGTTTGATGTTCAGAACTCTGAGATTACTTACAGTATTAGAAGAACATTTTAAATGCATACAAACGTGTGAAGGTGAAAGTGTACTGTACATTGTACATAAAGTGTGGGGGGAGTCTGACAACATTAAATACGTTTAGGCAAATTCCAAGTCAGTGATCTCGATCACACTCATAGTGGATCTGTGTGCCCTTGTTCTTCGTTCTTGTGTGGATAAGATACAGATGTTAAAAGCCAAGGATGCATTGCAAATCCGCAATCACCTAAGGAAACTTTATTGTAATATCTAATATGCCATTTTCTATACCAAGATTTCAGTTGTATAATTCAAATAAAATCTACAGTAGAGGTCAGCTGTCATATAATGTACGTATGCAGAATTCAAATAGGCTACAGTTGCATTGATCATTTCTTGGTAGTCACTGGGTGCAAATAACGGTATATCATTTTAGCAATACAACAAACGTTCCATAAGGTTACAAATGGTTAAAACAAGTGAATAAATCTCCTTTATAAACACGTTATAGACCAAGTATAGAAAAGGCTAAAATATTTTCATAACTACAAATATTGAATTACCTAGGTTGTCTGTAAGAAATTAACTCTGGTCCTGTACACTTTCTCTCTGTATTGACAATTAACACAGATTTGCTTTTAAATTCCCACGCAAACAAAAGAAATAGTCGCAAGAAGCATTATTATTATTATTTATTTCTTAGCAGACGGAAATCACATTAGGGCAATTGGCATTAGGGGAAATTGTGTGAAATCAAGTTCTGTTTTTTTCATACTTAACAAATAAAAGCTAACGGTTACAACTCTTAAACAATAGCTGCAATCAGTCACTAACTCCAAGGGAATGCATGTGTGGTGTATCTGGGAAGGATGGCTGAATATACCTTGACTTATCTGAGTATAACCTCTTAAGACAAACCTTGTAGCTTCAATGGACGCTGATTAATACAAACAGAAGTGGACATCATCCTCCACAGTTTATCAAGAACACCAGGACACTTGACAAGTTTAGTAACCTCTCATCGACCCGGCCAACCATCTCCCTGTCAGTCAGGGGCTGCTCAGCCCTGAACTCTGCCCCAGAACTGCAGTGTCTGCCCAGGCCAGGAACCTTCATCTCACCAGAGCCTGTCTTCGCCTCGCCCTCCTGGGTAAAGTCGCTTTGTCACATTGCTGTCACAAAGGTCGCCCATCGCAGAGCTCAGACTGTATCGCATTTCTATTACTTCCCCATGCTTGAGATACAAAAACAAATTACTGCCATATTTTTTCTCATCCGATTATCAATGCATTACATATGAATGGTTTATTGATTATTTATGATATGGTCCCTTTTATTTATTTCCTAGCTGTGTCTTTGTGGTTTGTCCATACAAAATGGATTTTGAAAGAGTGAGTAAATAGTTTTCATTTCTGCCTCTGCATTGTTACTGTTCAGGTGTATAGATATTTTAATCCCTGAATTGGACCCTAGCTGCCGTTAACTCCAGATTCATTGTATGAGACTAACAATTTACACAGCAGTCAAATCTGACAAAGCAGAGGGATACTGCGGCAATAGTCTCTTAGAAATAATACATTATGCCCCCATTTATTCAAGTACATTTAGTTACAGCAACTTTACAGTGTGTCCCCTGTAGCTAAAACAAGAACCGCAGATAGAAAGGATCACATTACAGTAAAGTAACAGTGCATGCATGTCTCTTTAGTTTTTATCCTAAATGTGACAATGGCAGGGCAGGCCTGATACAGCAGCAACTGTAAAGATGAATTGGACAGACCCAAGCATCTCCCTTCCCCCAGTACAGTACACTGAACAGAGGACTCAGCCTGAGGGAATGGAAAGAGTTATGGCACCAGGTGATAGTGTGGATAACAGCTTGTGACTGATGGAGAGGTGTGCCTCCCTGACCACCGTCGCTGAATTGTGGGAGCCCACGCATTATCACATAAATGAGACTCAATTTTGACCAGAAATTCTTTTCAAGCCATGAACAGTGTAACAGTTTTATTTCTTTTGAGATGTAATTCATTATTACTTTGCTTTTCTTGTAAGACTCACCTCTGAAACATTTTCTTTAAGTTATGTCACAGGTGGAGACCGGGTGGAAATGGATAACATGTTCTTATTGTATAAGAGGTTCTATCCTTCCCCAGTGAAAATAAAAAATGAAGGAAAGTGTTCATGCTTTTCCTGAACTCTGTGTAAATGTATCTGTCCCCTTCCTTTCGAGTTACTCTAAATTGTGTTTTACATACCAGTAGTGTTTTGAACCGCATGGTGCCTGTATATTTGTAATGGCACTATTACTTTGAAAGGCGTTTGCATTACTGTTGGAAACCCTTGTATATTTTTTACCTCTTTTTTGAAGACTTTCAAGGAACTTAAAATTAAAAAAACATGCATTTTAATGATGAAGCAACTATAAATGTAAGTCAGCGATTATCATACATTTCTCCACATAATACACACCCTTTTACAAAATGTGGGAGAATGTGTGTTATATAGGGGTTGTAAGTTAAGTGCACAGTATTTTAGTGTACTATTGGTAAGAGAATTATATAAATATTATATGTTATACACAAGGTGTATTTTTACAAGTAATTTAACCCAAGTCTGCTCAATCATGTCCGTTATACACCAGGACTCTGTTGTACAGTGAATTTACGGTAAATGTGCATTGCGAAATTAGCTAAAGCTAATGTTATGTTTAGACAAGAAAGACATTTCTGCCCAGCTTTTACAACACTGTATTATTTAAAGAACTGTCACTCTCAGTCATAATGAGCCCTAAAATCCATGTTCAGCTATCGATCCTCTTCTCTTACACAAAAAGATGTGCACTTAGCTCAATATATCACAGTGTTGTCTCAAGAAGGTTATGCTAATTGGTCCCCAGGCAGTTTTCTGATAGAGTTTCTTAATACCGGTACATGACTTTAATCTGGTAATCCATTATATTTCTCCTAAATATGGATTATTGTTTCTCAACTTTAATTAAATGCTGTTTATACCATTTGGGAGCAACAGAAATAATATTATGTATTACAAATAGCTTTTGGCTCGCTTGAATTCCGAAATGATAAATTGCTGACTCTCAAATTACAACAGTTCCTGCTGAAATGTTGCATAGTTTTCAAAGTTTTATTTTTAAAGGCATTGTATGCTTTCATTTTTACTGCTCTTTTGTGACTTCTTGAACATGGAGCTGTACTCATGCATTCCTCTTTCTCTGAAAAATATTGACATATTCGTTATAAATACACATTTATACTCATTATTCGGCACTGCCCTTGTTACAATAATGACAGTTTTTCCAAGTAATACACCAGTGAAAAGCCAGTTGTAGCACATTATTTTTTAATGTTAAAATGCATAAAACCAGTTCCACATTGTAACTGGGCAGTGATGAAGTCCAGGGATAGAGCCAATCCATGCAAATAGCTGAAGAGACCCATAAGTACTTCACAGCTAGACTTCACAAAAAAGAAGTATAAAAAGAATACACTTGCGGTTTCAGCCAACTTACTGTGAGGTCTCTGAATATGAATACAAGTATGATTAAGGGGTCTTCTGCACATCCCTGATTCTTAGTCATTCAGTATTACAACATCAGTGACTGGAATTGTTTGCTTTTTCGTGCTTTTATTTTGCATTCCTGTTTTTCTGATTGTTTTAACTGTTTTCATCCCGTTTGAATGATTTGTCTCGTTTTTGCCGTTGGTTTTATAATGTTATTTCTGGCCGCCTTCTCTTCCCAGGCCCCCCCTTGAAATTGAGAATTATATCTCAAGGGTTCTATCCTGGTTAAATAAATTCATTGGAAATTTGAAATGTGAATGTAGTGCAACTCTCAGTGTGACCCTCGTGGCTAAATTAAAATCACTGAGTTACTGATCAAAGAGGATGACAGGCAGATCCACAGAAGCTTTGAAATGCTCACAGACCAGCGGTGGGGTTCTTTAGCCCCCTGCCCAAAAGAAAATGAGAGCGTTTTACAAATAAATGTGTTATGATGTTAAAATGTCATGCTAACAACTCTGAAGCCAGGGAACTGACAAATCTACCATTGCTGCGATGTTTTTTAGCTAACACTTTACATGAAGTGTCTCCTATTAAGAGGAATGTCTGTGCGCTACTTTTGTACGTATTAGACACTGGCCTTGTAGAGGTGTGAATGGCACAGCAGGTCATGTAGTCTCTACATCCCTTTGGGTGCAATGCTTAGTTGCTGGCGTATCTCTGTGTTGTCAGCAACATTTTGACCAGACAACTCCTGCTTGCACCAGGTCAGGTGAGGTTGGTTTTATTAACACTTTCTCTGGCAATAAAACATTATTTCCATGATAGCAGCCAGCTAACAGCATACTTTGCACAGCTGCACTCAGAATCATATTTTTATACTTCATTAACTCTTTACAGTAGCATCATTGCAGATCAAGTCCACTGTGAATAGGATGGCTTGCAGTGAGTGACATCAGACCAGAAACACAGATTCAACACAAGCAGGTATTGGCGGGGCAAAACTGAAACTCAACGACATTCAGTTATTTTATTAAATAATAAAACAAAGATTTAATCAAACACAAAACAAAAGGGCACGTTGGCCAAACAAACAGAACCAAACAAGTATTGTGCTGGTTTTTAGCCAGCACATATCGCAATTGCTTACTTTAAATTCACTTTTACCTCACTCGTTCTCCACTCCTGAACACCCTTCTCCGAACAAGGAAAGCTGCAGGCTTTTATATTCTGGCCGAGGGGTTAACTAGCTATTAATTATCTTATTACCCCTCGGCCATAGTCAGCACCTTCCGGTCTATGCAATGTGATCAGGCTCCTTCTGGGACCACGATATTCCCTCTAACCTGGCTGATAGAGTGACCCCAGCTATGCAACGCGCTTAATCACTGGGGGTCGGCAGGGAGTCAGCAGGGAGAGCCAAACTCTCACTTCTTGAGCAGGGAGAGCACCGCTTCCCTGTAGAATATTTAACTATTTTGCTCCTATTAATATATTGAGATAGATATACATGTGTATATAACCCTGTGAGAGGGTGTGGGGAATTCACTGGACACAGGAGACAGAAAGTTTATTTGAAACACCACTGGGGTGCACGGTTATATTTTTCCCGGCAGACGGCGCTCCAATGCCTTAGCACAAATACCAAAAAGGGCAAGTGGGTAGATATCAGAGGTTACCAACGATGGCAGGGATGGAAACAGTCTGAGTTGCACTTACAGGTGCTGCAAATAATATTCCACAAACAAAAGACGAAAGCAAAAAGGAAAATAAAACACAAATAAAAGGTGCTGTTCTTTTGCAGTGTGCCACAGCCTTCGCTCTCCAGTACGGCTCGGGTTTCAGAGATACTTTCCTGATCCCTCATTAACACTCAAGGGGTTGCCCAGGATTCCCCAGCTAAACTGACCACATCCCACTCGGGTACGTAATAAAATAATAGGTATCCGCTGCCTTCCTCAGCCGGGCTTGCTTGCCCCTTTTTTAGACACCGGCGATCTGTGTTTATGTTGGGTACTCCAGGTTTCCGAAACCAGCTCCTGCTGTCATTTCTCCTAGATGGGCAAGAGAGAAGGAACAGCAAAGCATTACTTTTATTAGTCGAGTGACCCCCCAAGACCCGCCTCCCGACCACTCAGAGAGAGGGAGATGCGATATACACTCACCCAACCTCTGTGTCATCGCCATGATTGACAGGCGGATCCCACAGGGATAATACATATGAAAATATGTATTAATTAATTTATCTTTAATATAAATAGCTGTAAGTCTAGTTCCTTGCATATACTATTGCTTTGCAATAATACCTCAATACCTGATATTCTGAATTTGTAATGAATTGGTACAATGTGGCAGTGAGGGCTGCAGTGATGACATCAGACCAGGAAATGAAACCAAAAACACAAACGTACCGGGCTAAACTAAGGCTCCACAGCTCTCATATTTTATTAATTAAACATAAACAAACAGTTTAAACAAAACACAAAAGAAACGGACACATTGGCCAAAACAAAATAAACTCTAACAATAATTATACTTTCTCAAAAAATGAGTACTTTGCTCGCTGGCTGGTAGCATTCGCTCTCGCTCTTATCTTCTCTAAACTCTTCTCCACTCTGAGCCCACAGTGGGTCTTTTATAATGTGGCTGCAGCCTTAATTACCCATTAAACAATGACCTTATTAAGGCTCCAGCCACATTCCCACGAGCTACTCGGGATGGGGATTCAAACCCATCCATGCCAACCACATTTTTTAAACAACAATGACGGACGGTTTAGTCCACCCGCACACAAATACATATAATAATAACAACAATAACAACAACAACAACAATAATACAAATAAATACATACATAAATAAATATCCACAAGGGGAGGGCACCCCATCACACTCATCCCCTTTGTGCGCAGCACACATGGCCCAACGGCCACCTCCCCCCTTAAAATCCCAAAAGTTCAAGTCCACATTCTGGGGTGGGAACGGAGGCTTCCAAGGGCCCACAATTGGCAACCTGGAGAATGGCACACAGGCGGCATTCCCCAGCGGTGGCGTGCAGACGTCCCTAGGCGATGACGAGCAGGCAACTCCAGGTGACGGCGAGCAGGCAACCCCAGGCGAAGCATAGCAGGCAACCCCAGGCAAAGCAGATGCGGCGAACCCAGGCAAAGCACATCCGGTGAACCCAGGCGAAGCAGATCCGGCGAACCGAGGCGAAGCAGATCCGGCGAACCCAGGCGAAGCAGAGCTGGTGACCCCAGGCGAAGCAGAGCTGGCGACCCCAGACGACGGAGGTCCCAGATCCCCAACCTGCGTTAGCTCCAGACCCTCCGACAGCGATAGCTCCAGACCCTCCAACAGTGACAGCTCTGGACCATCGGGCGGTGAACTCGGGAGGGAGCCCTGGCCAAGAAGGTGGTAGCGGGAGCTCCCTCGTGCTGTGTAGCCGGCGGCTTCCTTTTCTGGGGCTCCGGCCCCAGACTTTCCAGCAGTGCACAGGCTGCTGCTGGATTTAACACCACCTCGGGCGGTGTCATGCAGGCATCCTGGAGACGGAGGCAGGAGCAAAAGTTTAGTTTGGAGTTTTGTGCCACGGTAACTATTTGTGTGTGTGTTGTAAGAAATAGGTGCACATATTCTTACAATGGCATGAAGACATTGTCGGCGTGTTAGTTAAAGTGCTCAGAAATTGTTTGCTAAACCATTGTAATAAAATGCTTGTAATATTTTTTACTTCTCTTTCTCACTGTGGTGAAGCTGCGAGCCGGTGGGACCATGGGGCCGGCCATGTTGGGAGGCGCGTGCGCTAATGTAATGTGCTGTTATAGCCGGGGGCATGCCTAATGTTAGTTTATGTGGAAACCGGGTTTTATTGTTGTTTGATTTTATTGTTGATATTTATACCTGCATTGTGTATTTACATGTAGGTTAAAACTAGGGGTGGGCACCAATATCGCTATTGTTCAATATGGATAATAATTTCCATATCACAATATTGTGTGATAAAAAAAATTCACGTACGCTTGCAGAGACATACTTTTTATTGCTAATACTGCTAAAAATACAAATGCAGTATAATAGTTTAACCCTTTGCGGTCCATTGTCGGACTGGGTCCGACATTGCAATTATTCGAAATTATTTTTTCGACGGAAAAAGCCGAGAAAACCATTCAATGGCCGAGTGGGAGCGAAAGGAGCCGAGACAAGCCGATAAAAAAAATAAAATAAAAAAAAAGGCATATCTCATGAATAGTCATACCTGCCCCTGGCATCAGATGGGGCGGTCATAAGGAAACAAGCTGGGTGTTACTGTATCAGCGCACAGAGACTATCACGGACATTTGCAGAGCTTTTTCGAGATGTTATAGCAATAAAATAATGATTTGGATTGCATCATTGAGGAGTTTGATGATAAAACGAGTCATCAGGAGATGATTGATCGGTATGTACAACTATTATTATTATTATTATTATTTATTTGGTAGCATATGTGAAAGCGATAGCGAACGAAAGGGTGAGGAAGGCTGGAGATGCCTAGTGAGTGCTTTGTTGATATGCAGGGCCATTTAAACCCGTTTGACTGAAAAAAAATACTTTTAAACAGCTGCGTCTAAAATTAACTGCGCGTGTGAAAATAAATTAGACCTGGCGAGCCTGACGCACAATTAATAAATGGACCGCAAAGGGTTAATATAATATAATTTAATATAATTTAGTATAATAGTTTATTTTATATTAAGATATATTATATTAATCATGGGAATCTGGAAGCTAAATTCCCCAGTAATGTTGTTGAAGCTGACACCCTGGGATCCTTCAAAAAGCTGCTTGGTGAGATTCTGGGATCAATAAGCTACTAACAACCAAACGAGCAAGATGGGCCGAATGGCCTCCTCTCATTTGTAAACTTTCTTATGTTCTAAATTTGGCTGGAAAACCGCCAATCTGGCAGCATGACTAGGGGAGTAGCCTATAAAAGTCGCATGCGAGACGCATGCATTACCTATTAAATGTTACTTCAAGCTCAATGTTTCTGGTTTGGCTCATCTGTTGTGCCTAATGCAAATGATTTCTCTGTCCCATTCCTCCTCCTCCTGCCACACGGTCTAGTCACTGTCAACACCCAGCAACTAACATCACTGCCTCTACAAAACAACAAGCAGGTCTCTTTATCTACAAGAGTCATCTCATTTAAAAAAACCAAAACCGGCAAGAGTCTGAAAACATTCCCCGTTTCCTGCCAATTAGTGAAGATTAAAGAACTTATACTGGCCCTTATTGACTGTGGGGATGTGAACATGACAGCTTCTAAAGGGCAAGCTTGAGACACTCTCTAATAGAATCAGCCTGTTCCTGTGTCGTGCGACAATGCCACTCACCATCGCAACCTTTATTCAGCATCGATATCCCTGGTCAACTGTGCTGCACAATTAACAGCTCACATTTCTCACATGGGAAAGAATTAAGAGATGGGTAGTTTTAGAACTAGTTAACCCCTTGACTGCCATTGAATGTGCGAGACATGTCCTCCTGGAGTAAAGCATGAAGGCAGGGTTTCAGCTCTCCTCAATACCTTTGCAGTTGCCTGATTCTTTAATTAACACGCAAAGCGTTAGACATCTGTGCAAGGGATTATCTTGCGAGGGTCACTTCATTAATTCAATTGCTGTCAGTTAAAGCTGCGTCCCATGGTTCAGTGTGGCTAGGGACTTTGAATGTAACACACCACTATCATCAGCAATAAGCAGTTATGAGGGAACACAATGGATTAAAATCATATATAATACTGTTATCTGCTTCATGCACCGAATCTAAGCAACGAATGCCACCAAGCTACTGAACCCAGGAGACAAGGTCTACTTGGAAAGACTCATGGTGCTTGACCAATAGGGGTCCCCAGCCAACTAGATGTGAATGGGATCCAAACTTTGCTTGATTAACTTGAACAGAAGCTGGGTGTGAATCGGTGACCTCATATACCCCAATCAAGCGCCTTTACTTCTCTGCGGTTTTATTGTTATTATTTATTTCTTAGCAGACGCCCTTATCCAGGGCGACTTACAATTGTTACAAGATGTCACATTATACATTATTTCACATTATATTTTTACATACAATTACCCATTTATACAATTGGGTTTTTACTGGAGCAATCTAGGTAAAGTACCTTGCTCAAGTGTACAACAGCAGTGTCCCTGACTGGGGATTGAACCCACGACCCTCCGGTCAAGAGTCCAGAGCCCTAACCACTACTCCACACTGCTTTTAACATCATCTCATCTCACTGACAGGAGTCAGAACCCGTAAGGCCATTGCATCACAACACACTCGCCTCTGACACCTAGGAGCTCAGCCCAATGTGAAGCTCCTGTGAGATCCCCAGTGAAGATCTGCAGCTTGACACAGCCTGGAAAATAGGTAATAAAAGGGATCCCAAAGGAGTTTTTTTCCAGGTTTGGAAATTCAGCCAATACTGTTCTCTGTGCCACTACATTTCCGGAGAGGAATTCACACTCCAAAACAAAACATTTTATATATTGTGTTCATATTTCACCTGTTTTTTTTTGGTTTGTTTGTTTGTGTTTAGGTTGTCCTTGTGTTTAGGTTTCCCAGTTCCCATCCCCCAGTCCAGCAAATTGCCGCCTTATTGACCCTCACCTGGACAAGTTGAAAAGCCTGGGTTCCCAAGCATAGAGAGCCGGAGAATAAACAGAGCAAGAGGCTGCTGGAAACCAGCTGTGTTTAAAGCGGTGTTCACTGTACTACGTTTTTTGTACAACTTCGCAAAAAGACGCTGTGACAGGGTGACTGGGCGGTGACGTCAGGCAGAAGCAGGAAGTAAACTGACACCAGGCAAGTACTGCAGTTTAAAAAGAAAGACACGGCTGCGCCGTTTTATTAAGCAAAAATAAATCAAAAGTTTAAACAAAAAGAAACTGCACACAGAGCAAAATAAAACAGGTAAACCAAACAAATCACGAATACAACTAATAAATAAACCATACAGGTCAGGCTGGGCAGTCGCTGTCACTGTTCCTGTATTGTAGTTCTCTTTCGTTTTGTTTTGTTTTGGCTCTTGCCTTGGCTCACTCCACTCTCGTTCCTCCTCTTGAACACCCCCCCACCGAGTGCCGAGAGCTGCCGGCTTTTATAACAGGTGACCATCTCCCGATTAGCAACAAATTAAATCACCTAATTAATTCGGGAGATGGCCACCTTCTGCACGAGTTTTTAAATTTACTGTGGATGGGGCTTCCTATCCACGCTACTAACCAAAACAAATCGGCTACGCCGTCCTAAATACATAAACAAAACAAAATACGCGGCGCTCCGCCGTCATAAATAATAATAATAATAATAATAATAATAATAATAATAATAATAATAATAATAATAATATACAAAATAACCCGGGGGCGGAGGGGGGAAACCCCGTTCTAAAAATAAAACAACAAAACAATGTACAGGGCTGCTTGCCCTGTTACAGAAGCCTACAGCTGTCTTATTTTGAGATTGGATTTAGGGCTGTAGTAAACCTGCCTTTGTGAGCCCTGGGAGTAGAGGCTGGTCTATTCTAGGAAGCACGAGAGGTCGTGTGAGGCCCAGTTCAGCTATATCTTGGTTAACTAGTTATTTAGCTTCAGCCGCAGCTGGCTGTGTGAAGTAAATCCCTAAGGGAAGTGACTAATGCAACGTACTGTGTGGCCGTCTACCTGCAAGGTGACCCACAGGTCTGGTATATGGTGCAATCCCCAACAGCCTGTCATTTTACAGAGTAGAGCCAGGGTGTATTTTAGTTTCCATTCTTTTAGCCTATTTTCTTATAGAGAATTGTGTTCAGGTATTTTAACCTATTTTATGCATTGTGTTTAGTTATTTGTGTGTATTTTGTTAGCCTGTGGGGGAGAGTTTTTATAATATCATGTTAAGGACTTGACTGAATTTGTTATTATTATAAATACTGATATCAACATGTGTTTCCTATTCTACAATCAATATAAATCTTCACCAGCTTTCCCATAATAAATATAACATACATTCTGTACAATCATTATAATTTCATCTTAACTAGTGATCCAGTAATTAATGACTCCTGTACTGCATTAGTAGGTGGTACACTTAGTAAATTACTTTCCTTACCCTTTCTGGTAAAACGTTTGCTTCTATAACAGTATCACTTTGTGTGTGCTGTAATGGTATAGGTACATATAGTTAAATATTGGCACATTTGTGGTTTTCTTGGATTTGCGTATTATTGGTTGAAATTGTGCTGCTTTATTTGATATATTCAGATGTGTTGACATTTACAGAGTCAATGACAGTATCTATTTATATATGCGTTGAAGAAAGATCAAAGAACTTACTCTAACTTTGAAGTACAAATTAGTTCATTAAAGAGTGCCCACAGTTTAAAGTGGCTAATTGCCCATTTAGTGCTTTAATTAAGCACATTGCATTCCGATTGAAAATCGTTTGGGGGAGCAGAGCTCCGCCTCTCCGTTTAGGACCGTGCGTGGCTCTGGCAAGTGTGCCTCTCCGTTCCCTTAATGAGAATGAATGCCTTGACAGTGCTAAGTTTGAATTCTAATTCGTAATCGATCAGATAAATATTGTGGGAGAGAGAGGGCTGATTAGCACAGATCTGGAAAGGCATGGATCAATGACTCTCGTCTGCTTTATTGGGCCTGACTGATGCTCTTCCCTTGTAATTAGTCTCCCCAGTGGAGGAGTGCTGCTTGGACACAGGCTGATGTATGACCCCTTGGTGCCTTTCCATGCTTACTGCAGACCTAATCCCCTGGGCGGAGCTCACAGTCGGGCTGATTGCTAGCAAGGCACCATTACTCTTCAGTCTAATGCTTGAATCAGTGACCACTCATAGGACAAAGCTCATTCATTTGCAAGAATTTGTGATTTTAGAACAAACTCCGGAATTGGTGGCTGATACAGAATTGAAATAATTTTAGGTAATTATTTGTTATTCAATAGATATCAAACAAGTCATCAAATAAAAAAAAAGAATGATAAAGTATTTTAGGAAATGTTTCCCTACTTCTTTAAATTCTATGTGTTGGCTGATCAGAATTTAGTTACAGTGCTCCTGTGGAATGGAATAGTCTGGACTAGAGTACGCAGGATGTGATCAATAATCCAGACGTCTCAGCGACATGCAGAATAATGACTAACTTTATCAGCTTCCAAGAACTATCAAAGCATAAATGTTTCTGATCGCAGACTGAATGTATAATCAGGTGTTCCGAGTGATTTAGTTTTAGCGATGTGATGCTACAGCTGGCTGTGGCTGGTCATCTTGTTTTAGCGATGTGATGCTACAGCTGGCTGTGGCTGGTCATCTTGTTTTAGCGATGTGATGCTACAGCTGGCTGTGGCTGGTCATCGTGTTTTAGCGATGTGATGCTACAGCTGTGCTGTGGCTGGTCATCTTGTTTTAGCGATGTGATGCTACAGCTGGCGCTGTGGCTGGTCATCTTGCCAGTCCTCATTCTCAATGGGTTCATACTTGGGTAAAGAATGAATAAATACAATAATGTTGCTGAATGATTCAGGATGGTATTAAACTGGTTTCATTTTCGTAGGGCATGCATGATGCTCTTTAAAAGCCAGTGTTGCAGAGAGAGGATGATAGAGAGTGGGAGAGATTTCAAGATAGGGGTTTGCAGTGTGACTTGCACCTGAAGGGCTATGTAATGATATTCACCACATTAATACAAAATGACTAGGTGCTTATACAAGTCTTCCATATATTACCAGGAATGATATATATATAATTCCACCTATACCCAATAAGGCTTAACAAGTGCCTTACAGTATTTTCAGTAATCCCTTCACACACTGAACTTTCACAAGCACCTCTGCTATTCAAACAGCTCCCTGGTTACGTGTTATGCAATGTCTGTGGTATTTCCAGTACAGTACAGTACTGGACATTATGAGCCACAGCTTTTAATGAACTCCTATTTTTTTAATGCGGTAAAACTCCTGCTAATGTTTTAAAATACTAGACCCAAACAACTAAGTACCATGTAACTGAATTACCACCACCCTTAAATAAGAGCCGCACTCAGATATCAGATTTGTAATAGACGCTGCCCTCGAATAAACCCAGCTCAAATAAATGCATCACTTAATAAAGAAACACATACCAAACACAGTATGGCAAAACATTACAAATAGAAACAAAATGAATTGAATAAACTTGAATAAAATGTATTTTCCTGTAAAGTGTATGGAACCCTGTGATGGGCCCCTTTGTGTATATATATTATTTTGTATTTGTATTTCTGGTATTATTTTAATGTATTGTGTAGTGCGTAAAAACACAATGTTTTGTTATTGTTGTTCTACAGCATGGATGGGTTAAAATTCCCCATCCATGCTAAACTCAGGCAGAATGTGACCATCTCCAGATTGATTCATTTATTACTAATTTGGAGACGGTCACATGTATAAAAACCTGCAGCTTTGGCTGAACAAGATTAGTGTGTTCAGAGGCAGAACGAGAGAAGTGAGTCGTGAGATAAAGAAAATAATATATGAAACAACTTCTACCCGTGCTGGTTTTAAAGTCAGCTGTGTCCTTATACCTGAATGTGGAATTACCAGGTGAGGGGCATGAAAAGGAAAGGGAGCCTTTGGAGAATGCAACTACAGGGATATTTTACGGATTGAGCCCTTGGGCACTGCGGCCCTTTGTCAATGCTGCTCAGGATAGGGTACTTAGCTCAACGCATGTAATGGAAACATTCTGCGCATTGCAAGCCTGTCACGCTTATTGCAAAACTTAGCCATTTTCATTCAAATTTGGCCTTCGGAGCCATTCAAATAATTTTAGGCTTAAGCATATGAAATTTGCGCACATGCATACATTTGTATCTAATGTTTATCATTATCACAGGCATTAGCATGGCTAATAATTTTGACAGGTGTCACACAAATATAAGTACATGTTACCTATTCTAATTCATTAACATTTTTTGAATTTCTTGTTTTCTGTTAGAGTACCATCTGTTTTTTTTTCTTTCTTTCTCAGTATTAGCCGTGATCCCGCTTATCAAACCGCTATTGCTCCGTGTCTGGACTGATCTGATTTTTGTAATGTGTTTTTTTGTAAGAACTGTAAGTGCGTCTGGGTAAGGGCATCTGTTATAAGAAAATACAGACATACATTAACAACAACAACAACAACAATAATTAATAATATTAATAATCCAGCTGGAATTACCTTTTTTTATAGCCTATATACAGTATATATATATAACTTGCTTGACAAACCTGAGAGGCAATTAATTCAACTTAAATAAAATGGGCTGAACGGGCAGTGTAATAAGAAAGGAGCACCTTAGGTACATTAACTTTACATTCAAAACGCAGACAAAATTTATCAGTACATTAACCAGAAGCCCAGACAATTACTGTATAAGCAGTGTCTTTGATATTGAAATCTATCTGAATTCAATGTAAGGAGGTGCAAACTGTTGCTTGATTGATCTAGGGTTGATATACTGCTGTATGTGTCTATTAAAGTAAAGCTTTCCTGCATTATACAGGTAGTTGTTTAGTATCTGCTAGCTCGGTCTATGTTACACACCGACAGTATGTACTGTGATACCGTGCTGTACTCTTGATTCTGTTTTGGGAGTTATTCTTTCAGCACCAAGAAAGCGTGCTTGGGAAAGTTGATTAATTTTCTTTCGATCCGAAAGAACGATCATGATTGCAGCTTTCCTGTTTATTTTTTAAACAGGTAATGTGCTGTGCGTCGCTGTCTCTTATTTCACAGTCTCTTTGCACGGCTTCACTTCCTCTTTCTTGTTCTAAACTGTGAGAGACGGCATTTCTTATACAGGGTGTTAAAGTTCCTGGTGCCTTGTGGGGTATATCGAGCCTTCACTGTGCATCAGAGTCTCAGCAGAGACCTTCAGTCCACTGTGGGCTAGTACGTATCAAGCACCCTGTGCATTAATACACACAACGCAATTGAATCACAGTATAAGTACAATTGTATGCACAGTTTATCATTTTTAACACTTGCAACAATTACAAATCAGAGATCTCTCGCAGCCAATACAAAGTGCCTGATTCACTACATTTTATTTTGTTACAAGAGATACCATTAAATACCTGAGCCACAATACCTGAGGGACCTCTTGTGGATAACAATTTAAGGGTAACTAGGCTAATCCCCGAACTAAATGGCATGAGCTATGAGGACAGGTTGAAAGATGACTGGTAACAAGTGGTTTAAAAGTTTATAAAATCCAAAAAGATCTAGATAATTATGTAACACTTTACATTAAGTGTATCTAATTACTGTGTATTCGCATAGTAGTTACTTAGTAAATGCACGTGTACTTACACATAATTGCAACGTTATTATACATAGTTACAATGTACTTAATGTGTACATTTGTTTGCATGATATAACCCTAACCCTAACCCCCCTAGCCCTAACTCTAACTCTAACCCTAACACTAACCCTTTTGTGCACTTGCATATATCATACAAAAAGATTTACACATTAAGTAATTGTAACTATGCATAATTCCATTGTAATTATGTGTAAGTACATGTGTATTTGCTAAGTAACTACTATGTACAGGTATAGCCAAAAGTTTTGCATCACCTTACAGAATTATATCTAATTTTGCTTCATAAAGTTGCAATAAAATTGTGTAGTTTCTTTAATTACATTAAATAAAAGATCTAAATTATGTTGCTATAGTTTTATTATTATTATTATTATATCTCAATGTTAAATTCTAGGGTGATGCAAAGCGGTTGGCCATAGCTGTACATACACAGTTATGAGAGACACTTCATGTAAAATGTTATCGATAATTAAGTCGAACAGAAGTTCCCCAATTTCTGTCTCAAGTGATTCCTCCTGCAGGGGACATACTTCAGGGATAACTGGCAGCCAGCAGAAATAAGCATCTGCCACACACAGGTAATCTTCCCAGGCTGAAAGGAGCCTCCGTGCTGAAGTGCTAAACTGCACTGCCAGTGCAATCTCTGTGAAAGGGATTTTTAAACCAAATGAGTTTCTCTTGGTTTCAAATATTTTAATAAGAAAATCCATTGTGTCGCTGGAGCCATGCAGAACTCAAGCAGATGGGACCGCACGACCTTTCTGGAAAACAGACTTTGGTTAATCCCCAAACCCAGGCTTCTGCAGCCTCTCACATCGTATCATCGAGAGTGAAACCGTACTAGGGCTTCCTCGGGGGATCACTCAGGAACTCGTGACCAGGTGCCGTGGAAGAGAAAGTTCTGTGGTAAAATGGTCCATTGCCACCAGTAGAAACCGGTTCTCTTGCTCGGACCTCGGGAAGGGCCCAAGGACATCCACAGCCACGCGCTCCATTGGGGCCCCCACCTAGTAGCTCTGTAGGTGTGCTCGTGACTGTCCCAGTGGTCCTTTTCGGGCCGAGCAGGTGTCGCACCACCAGCAATGGGTTTCTACGTCGTGCCTACAATGGTCTCATGGTCAGTACAACGTTTTTGCCACTCCAAAATGGCCGGTGCATGGGTTCCCGTGAACAGACTGCAGCACTCGTTCTCAGAGTACCTGAGGGACAATCAACTGCCAGCACCACCGTTGAATGGCCGGATGGACCCATGCTCGGTGGAGCACCCCACAACTCCAGGGCGTCCCACTGTCTGCAGAGTGCCTTGACCCCCGTCGCGAGCGTTGATATCTCCTCCCAAGTGGGCCGGCTGATCAGGAACCCAAGCTCCAGGTTGTCCTTCTGCAGCTGGGTCAGATCCTCCCCCCAGACCTCTGTCAGCACCCCCTCACTGGCGGAAACCACACTCATCCTCTCCCCGGCATTGTGGCCTGCCTCCTTCAGATCCAGGTGCTTGTAGTACTGGCACTGAGCAAAAACCTGCATGGCCCAGTGCCGGAACTGGAAGTCATAGCCCTGGAGCACCTTGATCCAACAGGCCACAGGCCTCAGGCCTCATACTCCTCAAGCCGTACATGCTGCGCAGGTGAAAGTCCTCCATAGCTTCAGCCCGCAGTGAAGGGGGCTGTTGGACTGGCACACGGGTGGACGGCTGGGTGGTGGTATTATTGAGCTGTTGAACAGGCTGGCAAGTGGTACAGCCATTGGGCTGATGAGCAGACAGGCGAGCTGGTGAGCCAGGGCAGCTGTTGAGCAAGCAGGCGAGCTGGTGAGCCGGGGCAGCTGTTGAGCAGGCAGGCGAGCTGGTGAGCTGTTTGGCTGTTGAGTAGGTAGGCATGCTGGTGAGCAGGGGCGACTGGATTGTCGGGGCAATGCCCTGGCTTGGCAGGCTTCTCCCCTTCTGGGTTGCAGCAGTAGTTGGTTAACCCCCCTTGCACTCTTCCCCAATGTCTGCGAGCCAAACTGGGTACTGGCACTTGATGCCCCCCAGTCAAACTTTTAGCTCCTGGAGGCCCCCCAGACCTTGGTTGGGGCCCACGAGGCCTTGCTGGCCTCCACACAGCACGGTAATAGCCCAGGCCGAATGAGCGTGACGGTGGTGCCGGTGTCGACCAGGGCTCTGTACTGTACGCCATCGACCGTGCAGGGCATGTGCATGTGGCTACCCTGGACCAGGCCCACCGTCACAGTGTCTTTGTTTGCTGCGGGAGTAAGCTGTATATTGTGAGCTGGCCCCCACTCCCCTAGGGCGACCCATGATCTTTTGCTGCAGGTGGAGGATGAGGCCCCGGGCCCGGGGCCAGGGCTTCCAAGTGGCCCTGTACACCGCGGTTCCAGCACCCATGGTGGTCGAATGGGGTCCCTGGCTTCAGGCCTGTTGGCCGGCCCCGGCAAACAGCCACACTGTCTACTTCTGTGGGCACTTCAGGGGTGGCCTGCGTCACTGTAACACGGCCTGTCTGTGAACGGGAGAGGGCGGTCTGGGTCAGCATGAGGATCTGTTCTAGGCGCCGTGCCTCTGTACAGCCTTCCCTAATGTTTTCCGCTCCCCTAAAACGACGTGTCACTGTAGTTTCCCTGGTGTTATCACCCAAATACACGCATCCCTCCCTATCTTGTCCCTCGCTTCGCTGGACAGTTCTGGGTATGCCTTCTGTATTAACGTGGTTACATCATTGCCCAGTGCCCCCAATGACTCTCCCGGTCACCTTTGTCGCTCCTTCAGCTGCGTCACGTGTGTGAAGCTGGATGCGGCCTGTCCAAACTGCTGTTCCACTGCAGCTACCAGCATGGTGTAGTTGGTCGTCTCCTCCACTGGTAGGGCCATATAATTACAATGTTATTATGCACAGTTACAATATAGTTAATGTGTAGAATTTTTTGTATGATATAACCCTAATCCTAACCTTGTCCATAACCCTAACCTTAAACCGAACTCTAAACCTAACCCTAACACTAACCCTTTTCTGATACAATTGTATACTTACATGTATTGTGCAAAAAGATGTACACTTTAAGTACACATGTGTTTACTATGTAACTACTATGTTATTACACAGTAAGTAGAGACACAATATAAAGTTATACCAATAAATCTTACTTATCTAAAGGTTTTCTATTAAATTGTTGTGCTAGTGGGGTAAATGTAAGAAAGTGACAGTGTAGAGTATTACTTATTTAGTTAATGACATACTGCTAATAATTATAAATTCTACATATTCATATCTTCTAATTACATGGTAATGCATGATTACCAGTGGTGTAGTCAAGTCGGAACTTGACTACACCACATGACTCACATCTCCCACACAGCTGTCTGATTCCTCTTGATGCAATGGAAAGACCATTAGGAACTTCTTCTATTACCAAGTACTTCTTTAAGAAGCCTGAAAATGCTGAGGAAGACGACAGCAACAGAGCATCGACTGCGACTGTGAACACAAACACAAGCCACTGAAACACAGACACATCAATAAAGTAAAGCATTCTGACAAGATGAAGAAAGACACTTTGTGAAAATGCTTGTAGAAATGAGATAAATGCATTTTACCCATTATATGTGTTACTAGAAGTTCAATATGCAAATAAAGTGTGAATTCGTATAATAATTCTAAATAAATCTTTTTTCCTGGCTTTGCGTTACCTTCAGATTCAGGATTAGATTTGCTAATACTGAAAGATTACAGTGTCATGCTGACTTTCAGGGCAACTCCAGTTACTAGGTTGTTACACTGCAATTAACAAGTCCAATTACTAAGCATTGTTGATGAAAACAGGGAGAGTTGGTGACCCGAAGGAAGTTTTAATCCCCCCTAGAAATGATAAAAAAGTGCTTGTGTCCCTTGCAGGCATTTCCAGTAAATTAACCATTTAGTTTCCAATGTTCTGTATTTATCAAATAATAGCAATCATAATATAATTAGTACTAACATGGAAATATTATAGTTGTACCCATCTATCATGAAACAATCCCTTCTAGAAGATTACCATACATAGTAAAAGCACAGCACCGTGTAATAAGGCACAGTGAAATCATGATAAAGCATGGGTAAGCATTGTAAAGGTGCACAGAGAGGCATGGTAAAGCATATTTAAAAACATGGCAATACATGGTAAGCTTGGTAAATACATAGTAAAAATCCACGGGAAAAGCATGGAAAGAATGCAAAACTCCTGTACATATTTACGAGAGTAAACTTTAATAAGGGATAAGACCATTGTAACTGTGAATCTTGAGAGGAACAGCCTGGTTCCTGAAATGCAGGGATCATTACTTCTATAGAAAGCAGCTTCCAGTTATATATGGTTGAAACTGTCATGCTCAATTTATTCATTTGATGACTGCAGGTCATTGTAAATAATTTGAATAAATATTCATTTTTATATTTATAAGACAAACATGTTATGTTATTCTCACACAGCGCAGAGTGTATAAAGATCCTGGATTTTGCAGGGCGTCTTAAATTTTCCAGAACTCATTCTTTCACGTATACAGTGTGGTGATGTTGTATCATGGTGTGGTGACATCATATCACTTAACATAGAAAAAACTGACTTCAAAGGAAATATTCCAAACCCCCTTTTTTGTTACACAGACAGACCCACCCATAACATATTAAAAACACCACCGTTTTATTTATTTTTTTTAATGAATTTTTAAGATGTACTCCCTTACACAGTGGACCTCAATTGCATCCTCACATGGTTGGCTATAGACTTCTTGACAGTTCATTTCCACATTGACGTCATAATCAAGGTGCTCAGCCAAGAAATCAACTGACATTTCAATTGCATAAATTGCTATGAACTTAATCATGAAACAGCTGAGATAAATAAAATAATGGACTACAGGAGGTGAATTATTAAATGTGATATGTCTCAAGACAGTTCTGTAGTTTTATTTTGGGAAAAGGGGTTTGTCATTTCACAAGATGCTTCTCGCTCACAGCCATTAATTGATCCAGTTTTAAATTTGTTCATTTAGTAGAACTAGAGGGGGCAACACATTCTGTCCACCCGGTAAGGAAATTAGGGGTCAAGTGCTGTCACGAAAATACAAAACATAAGCCTTTATTACTGTACAATAGTTTTCATTTTAAAATGTATACTAAAATACTGAGATGTCTGAAAAACAAGAAAACCCACTAGACTCCAGTGTGTGCAAGGTCATGTCATGTGATCCACCAGTACTATATAAGCTTATGCTACAAAGCAGGTGATTATAAAAGCCAGCTTAGCACTCCAGTTCAGAAGGAACTGAGGAGAGGGCACAGAAGCTAGTGTGTTTGCAAGACTGTGATATGGGTCATTTTTATTAGAACCTGCTGTTAAGGGACTTTTATTTTGTATTTTTGTTGAACATCTTTTATTTTGTTGATCTTCATTAAAAGTGCACACCCTGCGCTTGAAATATAATTCATGTGTTTGTGTGCTGCCTGCCTGCCTGGTATGAGAATTGTGTGCAACTATTCAGCAACAACCATGGCGAAATTAGAAGGATCTCTGTGACTTCACAGGAGGCATTATAGTGGGTGCCCATGCAACTGGCTCATCACTTAACAGAGCGTGACCAAAGTGTCAATTAAAAATGGCACATAAGCAGAACACCAGCACCAGAAAGCACAACCGGTCTCATGTGGGTCGTAACAGATCAAGACCACAGATGTCTGCAATGTACTGTGACAGGCAGCAGACAGGCTACACATCACAGAAACCTTCAACACTGCACAAGCACACCTGTTTCTACTCGTGCAATGTGTCTTTGGAAAGACACCTACTTGTCTTTCCAAAGAATATGACCCCAGTTTGACCCAGAAGGTTCAATTGCTGTTTCAATTCCCTCCCAATGTTGTTCAGCTGCCCTGGATCGTGTGATTGCATGTACTCTTGGAGATTGACCGCGCCAGGCTGTGTGGACAGGAAAGCGATGGAGCTGATGAATGATCAGCGTTAGGAGAGAGAAGATTCCCCCATGAGTCTGCCACCACCACTTATTGAATTCAGTGGCGATTCGCAAGCAAATTGCATTTCTATTGGATTTTTAAATCGGTCTGGATTTCTATTTTCTCATAAAGTTCACTTGCCGAAAAATGTTATTGGGCTTGGATTCACTTGCTGTTTTTTTTCTAGGTTGCAAAATTATTTTAAATAATTAAAGAAAAAAAAATTGAATTACAAACACGCTTCCACAAAACATTCCTAAGCTACCATAGGGATCCGTGTAGTGTGTCCTTTTGTAACATGCTTTGACCCAGAAGACACTGCTGTGGTGACCCTAGGAAGTGCGTGCCACAGATCTCCTGAGAATAAGGCATGGAAATGGAGAGCCTTCTTTAACCAGCTATCATGCCATTTAATATTATTCCCAAGTTGCTAAATACTCCATACACCAAACATAATGTCATTTCAAGCCTAACAGGGCACCATCAGAGACAGGATCAGGGCATCAGGGTCCCCATTTCTTGAATGAGGATCCAAACAGTCATTATTAGTGACACAGTGTCAGCGTTTGTGTTGCACAGTGTCAGTGTTTGTGTTGCACAGTGTTTGTGTTGCAGTGTCAGCGTTTGTGCTGCACAGTGTCAGTGTTTGTGTTGCACAGTGTTTGTGTTGCAGTGTCAGCGTTTGTGTTGCACAGTGTCAGTGTTTGTGTTGCATGGTGTCAGTGTTTGTGTTGCACAGTGTCAGTGTTTGTGTTGCACAGTGTGTTACACAGTGTCAGTATTTGTGTTGCATGGTGTCAGTGTTTGTGTTGCACAGTGTCAGTGTTTCTGTTGCACGGTGTCAGTGTTTGTATTGCACAGTGTCAGTGTTTGTGTTGCACAGTGTTTGTGTTGCACAGTGTCAGCGTTTGTGTTGCACAGTGTCAGTGTTTGTGTTGCACAGTGTTTGTGTTGCATGGTGTCAGTGTTTGTGTTGCACAGTGTCAGTGTTTGTGTTGCACAGTGTTTGTGTTGCATGGTGTCAGTGTTTGTGTTGCATGGTGTCAGTGTTTGTGTTGCACAGTGTCAGTGTTTGTGTTGCACAGTGTTTGTGTTACACAGTGTCAGTATTTCTGTTGCATGGTGTCAGTGTTTGTGTTGCACAGTGTCAGTGTTTCTGTTGCACGGTGTCAGTGTTTGTATTGCACAGTGTCAGTGTTTGTTTTGCACAGTGTCAGTGTTTGTGTTGCACAGTGTCAGTGTTTGTGTTGCACGGTGTCAGTGTTTGTGTTCCACTGTGTCAGTGTTTGTGTTGCATGGTGTCAGTGTTTGTGTTGCACAGTGTGAGTGTTTCTGTTGCACGGTGTCAGTGTTTGTTTTGCACAGTGTCAGTGTTTGTGTTGCACAGTGTCAGTGTTTGTGTTGCACGGTGTCAGTGTTTGTGTTCCACTGTGTCAGTGTTTGTGTTGCACAGTGTCAGTGTTTGTGTTGCACAGTGTTTGTATTGCACAGTGTCAGTGTTTGTGTTGCACAGTGTTTGTATTGCACAGTGTCAGAGTTTGTGGTGCACAGTGTCAGTGTTTGTGTTGCACAGTGTTTGTGTTGCACGGTGTCAGCTTTTGTGTTGTACAGTGTTTGTGTTGCACAGTGTCAGTGTTTGTGTTGCACAGTGTCAGTGTTTGTGCTGCACAGTGTCAGCGTTTGTGTTGCACAGTGTCAGCGTTTGTGTTGCACAGTGTTTGTGTTGCACATTGTCAGTATTTGTGTTGCACAGTGTCAGCGTTCGTGCTGCACAGTGTCAGCGTTTGTGTTGCACAGTGTCAGTGTTTGTGTTGCACAGTGTTTGTGTTGCACAGTGTCAGTGTTTGTGTTGCACAGTGTTTGTGTTGCACAGTGTCAGTGTTTCTGTTGCACGGTGTCAGTGTTTGTATTGTACAGTGTCAGTGTTTGTTTTGCACAGTGTCAGTGTTTGTGTTGCACAGTGTCAGTGTTTGTGTTGCACGGTGTCAGTGTTTGTGTTCCACTGTGTCAGTGTTTGTGTTGCATGGTGTCAGTGTTTGTGTTGCACAGTGTGAGTGTTTCTGTTGCACGGTGTCAGTGTTTGTGTTGCACAGTGTCAGTGTTTGTGTTGCACAGTGTCAGTGTTTGTGTTGCACGGTGTCAGTGTTTGTGTTCCACTGTGTCAGTGTTTGTGTTGCACAGTGTCAGTGTTTGTGTTGCACAGTGTTTGTGTTGCACAGTGTCAGTGTTTGTGTTGCACAGTGTTTGTGTTGCACAGTGTCAGTGTTTGTGGTGCACAGTGTCAGTGTTTGTGTTGCACAGTGTTTGTGTTGCACGGTGTCAGCTTTTGTGTTGTACAGTGTTTGTGTTGCACAGTGTCAGTGTTTGTGTTGCACAGTGTCAGTGTTTGTGCTGCACAGTGTCAGCGTTTGTGTTGCACAGTGTCAGCGTTTGTGTTGCACAGTGTTTGTGTTGCACATTGTCAGTATTTGTGTTGCACAGTGTCAGCGTTCGTGCTGCACAGTGTCAGCGTTTGTGTTGCACAGTGTCAGTGTTTGTGTTGCACAGTGTTTGTGTTGCACTGTGTCAGTGTTTGTGTTGCATGGTGTCAGTGTTTGTGTTGCACAGTGTCAGTGTTTGTTTTGCACAGTGTCAGTGTTTGTGTTGCACAGTGTCAGTGTTTGTGTTGCACAGTGTCAGTGTTTGTGTTGCACGGTGTCAGTGTTTGTGTTCCACTGTGTCAGAGTTTGTGGTGCACAGTGTCAGTGTTTGTGTTGCACAGTGTTTGTGTTGCACGGTGTCAGCTTTTGTGTTGTACAGTGTTTGTGTTGCACAGTGTCAGTGTTTGTGTTGCACAGTGTCAGTGTTTGTGCTGCACAGTGTCAGCGTTTGTGTTGCACAGTGTCAGCGTTTGTGTTGCACAGTGTTTGTGTTGCACATTGTCAGTATTTGTGTTGCACAGTGTCAGCGTTCGTGCTGCACAGTGTCAGCGTTTGTGTTGCACAGTGTCAGTGTTTGTGTTGCACAGTGTTTGTGTTGCACTGTGTCAGTGTTTGTGTTGCATGGTGTCAGTGTTTGTATTGCACAGTGTCAGTGTTTGTTTTGCACAGTGTCAGTGTTTGTGTTGCACAGTGTCAGTGTTTGTGTTGCACAGTGTCAGTGTTTGTGTTGCATGGTGTCAGTGTTTGTGTTCCACTGTGTCAGTGTTTGTGTTCCACTGTGTCAGTGTTTGTGTTGCACAGTGTTTGTATTGCACAGTGTCAGTGTTTGTGTTGCACAGTGTTTGTATTGCACAGTGTCAGAGTTTGTGGTGCACAGTGTCAGTGTTTGTGTTGCACAGTGTTTGTGTTGCACGGTGTCAGTTTTTGTGCTGTACAGTGTTTGTGTTGCACAGTGTCAGCGTTTGTGCTGCACAGTGTCAGCGTTTGTGTTGCACAGTGTCAGTGTTTGTGTTGCACAGTGTTTGTGTTGCACTGTGTCAGTGTTTGTGTTGCACAGTGTCAGTGTTTGTGTTGCACAGTGTCAGTGTTTGTGTCGCACGGTGTCAGTGTTTGTGTTGCACAGTGTTTGTGTTGCACAGTGTCAGTGTTTGTGTTGCATGGTGTCAGTGTTTGTGTTGCACAGTGTCTGTGTCTGTGTTGCACAGTGTCAGCGTTTGTGCTGCACAGTGTCAGCGTTTGTGTTGCACAATGTCAGTGTTTGTGTTGCACAGTGTTTGTGTTGCACGGTGTCAGTGTTTGTGTTGCACAGTGTCAGTGTTTGTGTTGCGCGGTGTCAGTGTTTGTGTTGCACAGTGTTTGTGTTGCACAGTGTCAGTGTTTGTGTTGCACAGTGTCAGTGTTTGTGTTGCACAGTGTCTGTGTCTGTGTTGCACAGTGTCGGTGTTTGTGTTGCACAGTGTTTGTGTTGCACAGTGTCAATGTTTGTGTTGCACAGTGTTTGTGTTGCACAGTGTCAGTGTTTGTGTTGCACAGTGTTTGTGTTGCACGGTGTCAGTGTGTGTGTTGCAGTGTATATATATGTGTGTGTGTGTGGTTGGTGACAGGGCAGAGGCCCTGCACACTGGGGGATGTCTGTTTTGTAGTTGTTTTACACAGCCACAGGGTTAATTGATTCATTGCTTTATGGAGCCAGAATCACCTGTGATTAAGTACACCTGCCTGTAATTAGCAGGCAGGTATTTAAACAGGTCTGTGAGGCGTGTCAGGTGTCTGCATGAAGGCTAACGTCTGTAGAGAGACCTGCGAACATGCTTGTGTTCAAATGTTTGTTTTAGTTACTGGTAAACGGCTTAGCTGTCCAGTTATAGTTAAAACTGATACAAGTTTAGTTAGGCTTTTGTTTTGTGTTTATATATATATTAACATCTGCATTTTTCCAACCGTATGAAATTACTTTATCATGTGTCATAATGTCAGAAGTAGGATTATGATGTGGGCTTCAGTAGGATGTAAATATTTCATTGTAACCCTTAAGAAAGTGCTGTAGTAATGTACTGGTGCAACAGCATAAAACAGGTTTTATTTTCTGTGTGTGTTTGGTGCCATCTGGTGTTTATTTCAGAATGAAGAATAATACATTATGAAGCTGGATCAAAAGTGTACAATATCCATTGACAATTTGACATTTATATATGTGAATATTGCAGAAATACTGAATCTTTGCTTCAGATATACCACAACGCATGGGCATTGCATCAGATATACCACAGCGCATGGGCATTGCTTCAGATACACCACAGCGCATGGGCATTGCATCAGATATACCACAGTGCATGAGCATTGCTTCAGAAACCCCACAGCGCATGGGCATTGCTTCAGATACACCACAGCGCATGGGCATTGCTTCAGATACACCACAGCCCATTGGCATTGCTTCAGATACACCACAGCGCATGGGCATTGCTTCAGATACACCACAGCCCATTGGCATTGCTTCAGATACACCACAGCGCATGGGCATTGCTTCAGATACACCACAGCGCATGAGCATTGCATCAGATATACCACAGTGCATGGGCATTGCATCAGATATACCACAGTGCATGAGCATTGCTTCAGAAACCCCACAGCGCATGGGCATTGCTTCAGATAAACCACAGCGCATGGGCATTGCATCAGATATACCACAGTGCATGAGCATTGCTTCAGAAACCCCACAGTGCATGGGCATTGCTTCAGATAAACCACAGCGCATGGGCATTGCATCAGATATACCACAGTGCATGAGCATTGCTTCAGAAACTCCACAGCCCATGGGCATTGCTTCAGATACACCACAGCGCATGGGCATTGCATCAGATATACCACAGCGCATGGGCATTGCTTCAGATACACCACAGCGCATGGGCATTGCTTCAGATATACCACGGTGCATGGGCATTGCTTCAAATATACTACAGCGCATGGACATTGTATCAGATACACCACAGCCCATTGGCATTGCATCAGATATACCACAGCGCATGGGCATTGCTTCAGATACACCACAGCCCATTGGCATTGCATCAGATATACCACAGCGCATGGGCATTGCTTCAGATACACCACAGCGCATGATCATTGCTTCAGATACACCACAGTGCATGAGCATTGCTTCAGATACCCCACAGCGCATGGGCATTGCTTCAGATACACCACAGCCCATTGGCATTGCATCAGATATACCACAGAGCATGGGCATTGCTTCAGATATACCACAGCGCATGGAGTTTGCTTACTGGAGATGGAAAGCACTTGCACTGGCTTGGCCTCTCAGCTCATTGAATTGAATGGAGAAGCAAGGTCTAGATGTGAGCCGCTAGCCTCGCGTTTAAAGAATGTTTATTACCACTGAACTGAAGAGCAAGCTCTGTAGTGGAGAGGTCAAGATATGTCTTATTATTAATTTAGCAGCAGCTAGGAGGAGATCCATTACGCTCTGCATTAACTGCAAGTTGGAAGATAAAAGATTAAACAATTCTATACGTGTTTGTTTGTTTAGTTAGCAGACGCCTTTATCCAAGGCGACTTACAGAGACTAGGGTGTGTAAACTATGCATCAGCTGCAGAGTCACTTACAATTACGTCTCACCCGTAAGACAGAACACAAGGAGGTTAAGTGAATTGTTCAGGGTCACACAATGAGTAAGTAGCTGAGGTGGGATTTGAACCAGGGACCTCCTGGTTTCAAGCCCTTTTTTTTAACCACTGGACCACACAGCCTCATTCTTCTTAAAGCTGGTATTCATTTATTACAGTAAACAGTTTGAACTCAATTTTGGAGCTAGTTTCCCTTCTCTTTTCTCTGCATATTTACTGGCAGCAGTGTGGAGTAGTGGTTAGGGCTCTGGACTCTTGACCGGAGGGTCGTGGGTTCAATCCCAGGTGGAGGACACTGCTGCTGTACCCGTGAGCAAGGTACTTTACCTAGATTGCTCCAGTAAAACTCCAACTGTATAAATGGGTAATTGTGTGTAAAAAAATAATGTAATTGTATGTAAAAATAATGTGATGTCTTATAACAATTGTAAGTCGCCCTGGATAAGGGCATCTGCTAAGAAATAAATAAATAAAATATTTAATATTGTTAAATATGTGTGTCACACTTCAGACTTTCAACCCACTATACACAGCAAGAACACTAGATGGCAGCAGAGGACACTGGAATTCAAATAACAGACCTTGATTAAACTTGTCAGGGGCATGCATTTCTGTTTAAAGACAGTTCATACACACCGTCGAAATTCACAACACCTTCTACTTCAAACCGTCAATTGCACCATTTATCTTTCTGAAAAACACTTGTTACAAAACTAAAAAAAAAACAAGCACCCTTGAAAGTGAGTGATGGCACATTAACTTGCTTCTGATGGAGGAATTCAAGGTGTTACAACATCCCCTGGTCTCTCCTATTGACCCCAAACTGAGGCTGTGACAGTGAACTCGGCACACCAAGAGCACAGCCTGCCAGTTTGACTTGCTGAGCTGAGGAGCTCCTCCTTTATATGTGCTTAAACCATATTGGCAATTAATGAACCAGTTTAGCTTGACCACATTCTGACATGGTCAGACTCCCCAGTCCAGCCACATCTCGCATGGCTGGCTTGTCTGCCTGTTGGAGTGGACCCAGTAATTCAGGGATTCATGCAGGTATCCCCACGGTGTTTCTGCAGTTCTACCATGCTTTTCCCATGGTTATACGATGCGTTTTCTCTGGTGTGCCATGTTTATTAATATGCTTTACAATGCCTCACGCTTCTTTACAATGCTTACCCATGCGCTAACATGCTTTCACTAGGTTTTATTAAATGTTGCTATAATTTTACTATGGTAAAGGGTATCTGGCGTATTACTAATTAACAGGATTATTAATTAAAACTGTGTGCAAAGTACAGTAGCTGCTGGATATCACAATCCAGCCTCCCATCTTGTTTTCTCTTACTGGCCTCCATTGTATAATGTACTGGAGTTCCTTCATTGTTTAGTTGTTTATTACACTTTGATGTTGGAGATGAGTTAACACAAATCCAGACTTTTCAACAGCATAGTGCAGTATACGGTGGTGAATGCATATCAAAATGGAATAGAAGTACTGTATCTTAAAAAGTATGGTATAGGAAAGCGCATTTAAACATTAATAAGTCAAGGGCCAATCAAGGTGACCTAAAGGGCTCTTGCTATTATAAACCGAAAAACAAAACAGAGGGCTGATATTGTAACTTTGTAAATTAAAAATGCTGAAGTTGCTCTGAATCACACAAACTTGTTTAAACTAATTTGTTTCCAGGAAAGGTATTCCAGTTGCATTAATACAGCAACCCCTGTATAGACCAATTCAGCAGGAAAGTAGAATATTCCCAGTATGACTATTTTTCAGCTAAAGCAAGCTCGAGTTCTATTGGGTGTATGTGCCATGGTTTTGAACAGATACACGGGGCTGTACGCACAGAGCTTTAACTCAGGGGCTATTTAAAGAATGTTTCTTCAAAGTCTATGAATTAGTTCAGGTTGATATTCCTGAAACTGTGCTGGACCATTGATTGTTTCATTAACAACACTTTCACAAATACCAACAATTGAGCAGGCAGTGATGGTTCAGTACTTTGAATCACTGGATACTTGAGCTATGAATATTCTTTTTCGGATACAATTCCGACGAGTTCCAAATAGTTTTAAAATACTTCAATTCTGAAGATGTTCCGTCTCTTTACTGTATATGCAGCGTGGCCAGCACGGCACTTGCTACAGTCAAGCAGACAACAGAAACACACACCAGAGATTCCTCTCCTAGATAAATTGTGCCGGTGTGTGCTGGGATTTTTTTAAGATGTGAATTACAGCATTTACAGCTCTTCATTTTGGTCATGTATTTGAGCCAACTCTGTTTCTAAATTCAAGTCTTGGAAATGCGTTGTTTGTGAAACAAAGATCACTTTTGTTTTTTCTCTCATAATTTGAATGAGACTGTGATTATGTTTCATTAATAATGTAAAAAGGCAGCTCCTTATTTTTAATTAAAAAACTGAACACAAAAACTTGTTTCACAATCGACACTTTGGAGATGGCTCAAAAAAGAGACATAAAAACTGAAAACCAAGACCCCTCAGCATTATCAACTGGGGACCAGAGTGAGACCACCAAACGAATCACACTTGTCGCCCCAGACACCAGATTCAAGCAGCATCCCAATAAACTGTAGTTTCTTGTGAAAATGACTTCTGCAGCATTTTTAACATGGGCTAAGCCTGTTTCTTTATATAATGTAACTACTGACATTTTAGAATTTACATTGTAGCGGTAGATCCACTTCTTTACTTATTTCACCGTGTGACTCGATGATTAGCCATGCAGAACATGCTGCACAGAAGCAGGACAGTTTCCTAAGAAACCTCAGCTAGTTAAAATGTATTTCAAAGTGCAATGTGTACAGGATTGTGGCAAAGTGGTTAACAGTGTGCAGGTGCAGGTGATCAATGTTAATCCAGGTGCAATGAAGGTTTAATTGTATAATCCAATGCCTGATGGCTAACAGCAGTAAACAATAACAATGTTAATGAAGCAATACATCGGCGTGTATTACTTATTTATAATCAGCCCCGTTTCAGTTCACCCACACATAACACAAACACCCGTCCACAGTGCGTGCTCTAGTGGTCGTGGTGAATACAGTTCTTTAGTGACAACAAAAGTGCAGTGTTGTTGATCAGGGTTTAGTGCTGGCCTTTGGCGACAGCTCCGGATCGTGTTTGCCGTCCAAATAATTACAAACAGTATTATTAACGACAAACAAAAACAAACAAAACACTCACGTTTCACAGCACAGGTTCTCCTTCATGTTAACCTATAGGTGGGGTTCAGGGGGAGGAGCTAGGCACCAACAACCTATCATCTGCTGTCATCAATTAAATCTACCTTATTTAAACATTAGTCACCTCTACCTATCTGTCTTGTGTTTTTTCGTTTTGGCAAAAACCTAAGCGATTTCAAGACCCATCAACTTTTGTATACCTCAACAATGGAGTACTTACAGCAGTTGTCATCGGATTCAGAGGATTCCCAGGATTTTCTGTCATTACCAGATCATTCTTCTCCAGCTTCAATCCAGGGCCCATCCAGTCTCAGTTTTTTCTCCCCTTCTGGCATTTCAGTTACATCTGATCAGGCTCCCGATCAGGTTCCAGTTCAAATATTGCCTACCGTTCCTGCCACCCAAACATCGAATCTGCACCGATCCAAGCAACTTCGGCCTCAGGACGCCCCTCCGGATCGATTGTTTTGGAAGGACTGGCCCATGAATAAATTGATAAAAACCCTCCTTAAAAACGGTAATGCGATTCCGGCAGGGAGTGATAGAGAGTCTCTTTTCATTCTCTATTGCAATTCAGTATCAGCAGAACCAGTTTTTCCTCCGAAAAAACATAATCAGCCGCGCCCAGCCATTCAGCATCCTAAAACAGACAGCAGGCAGTCTATTCCGGATCTAACCACCCCCACAACTAGCACCGCTAATCAGCAGCCAGCCATTGAAATCCAACATTCGCAAATATTTAGAGAGATAAAATCATTTATGCAGCCATTTTCCGATACTCTATCTTCGGTCAGTTCTCAACTATCGGATCTAAATAAAAGGGTGTCTATTATGGAACAGGGAAAACAATCTTCAGCGCTGTCATTAATTCCAGCATCAAACACTGCAGCGCCGCCTACAGCTTCTTCTGGTCCAGCCCCAATTTCAGCCAGCGAAGCAGATCCTCCACAATTCAACCTCGCTACTGCATCTACATACGGATCCTCCTCTCCAACTGCAGCTAGGCGTCACACTATATCTCCACGAATCAGGCGTAACATTCTCGAAGGTAAGGACATTAATCTTGTTTCTCTATTGATGACGACTTGAATTCTTGGATCATAGAGTAGTGGATTGTGGAGATTTGGCAGTAACTCTAAAATCCAGAGATCCCAGACTGATTAAAAATCTTACATTAGGGGAATTTGTCCTTGCGTTCTCCATATTCAGAGATGTGCTATGCTCGGTATATCCTAACCGCAGAGCTGAATTGGACTCCTACGAATACTATATCGTGGAGCTGTCTGTCAGATACGGGGGACTATGTTTTTGAGTATCATAAATCATTCTCTGCAAAAGCAGCAGCGATATTGGCAGCAGATAATCACATCATCAATTGGGCTAAACCGGACACAGATCTATTTAATAGAATTTTTGGTGGTCTGAGAGCTAGCATGTGGGATCTGCGCTCAACAGCTCACACAACATCCCTCTGCCCTAAAGCCGCAATTGCATCAACTTCTAAAGCACCCAGTTTAGCCGCTAATTCATACAGATCTTCAGTACCTAATCCTATACATTCTTCAGCTCCCTCGATCAGTCTACAAGGAAAGACAAATACGGGCAGTATTAGATTTTCAGGAGGAAGACAAATCTGCAACAATTTCAATACTGGCTTCTGTTCGAATAGGCAATGCAATTTTATACACATGTGCAGCAATTGCGGAGATGCTCACTCTAATTCAATCTGCCCTTTAAAACGCAAGTGACTTTCCCCGATGCTCACAGTCTTTACTCCTATAAACATCCCGGCGTTATCAAGTAAATTACAGAATCATCCCGACAGTAACTTAATTAATTACCTGATAGACGGATTAAAAAATGGTTTTTCAACCGGTCTTACTCAAATTCCTTCTTCCTCGTTCAAAAGCAAAAATCTTTATTCAGCGACTCAAGATCCACAATCAGTGCAGTCTCTCATCGAGAAAGAAATTAAAAAGGATTTATAGTCGGTCCATTTCTAGCTCCTCCTTTTCCAATATATAGAATTAATCCTATCGGCATTGCCACGAGGAAAATGTCAGGAAAAAGCGTCTCATTATTGATTTATCAGCACCACGGGGTCAAGCACCAGCAGCATTAACTCATTAATTCCCCAAGATCAATTTTCCTGCATTACATCACTATTGCAGATGCAATACATTCAATTAAATTAGCAGGTCGTGGTTCCTGGTTAGCAAAAGCGGATATATCAGGCGCATTTAAAGTAATGCCAATCCATCCTTCTCTCCGTCACCTGTTTGGTATATGCTGGGAAGGAAAGTTTTATTTTGCCACCCAATTGACTTTCGGCTGCCGCAGTAGCCCGAAGATATTTGATACCCTGTCGGAAGCATTATGCTGGATTCTTCTTAATGTCTATCATGTCCCATTCTTGCTCCACTTGCTGGACGATTTTTAGTAATTTCTCCTCCTTCAGATGCACCAGCAGAAGCGATTTCCAATCTTAAAAGCTTATTTTCTGAAGTTGGCGTTCCGCTTTCAGAAGAGAAATCAATCGGTCCCCTTCATTCTTTGGAATTCCTTGGAATCATTCTAGATACAGAAAAGTTTGAAGCCAGCCTGCCTGAGTCTAAACTTAACCATATTCGTTATCTCATTCAGGAATTTCAGATCAGTAAAACAATTAAAAACGAGCACTGCTTTCATTGCTGGGTTACTTTAACCGCAATACGTATCATTCCACAGGGAGGACGTTTATATCTCGACTGCTAGCGCTGGCATCAACAGCAAAAATCTGAACTCCTATATAAATATCTCTTCAGAAGCTAGGAAAGACATTAAAATGTGGTCTGCGCTTATTCAGCACTGGAACGGTCTCTCTATGTTTTATGATGATTTCATGTCAGCTCCACACGATATGGCTTTATTTACTGATGCCTCATCTCTGGGATTCGGAGGTCTATTTAACAATCAATGGTTTTGCAGTACATGGCCTGAGGAAATCGAGAACATATCTCCTCATCTAAAATCCACAGCTCTGCTAGAGATATACCCAATAGTAGCAGCTGCCCAGCTATGGGGTCATCTCTGGTCTAAGAAATCAATACTATTTTACTGTGATAATTCAACTACAGTGCATATTATAAATAAAGGTCGTTCCTCTTCCCTCTTATAATGCAATTGCTGCGTCGGCTAGTATGGATTTCAGTCTCTAATAATTTCTTAATACAAGCTCGCCACCTACCGGGCATTTTTAATAATGCAGCTGATGCTCTTTCTCGTTTACAGATTTCCAAATTCCACAGTTTACTGCCTACAGCTCTGCAATATCCAGCAGCAACGCCACAGTTCAATCAGCTGATTTTCAACTAAATCCAACTATTAATAAACTTCTTATTTCAGCTCAAGATTACATGGCATCAGCACTTGCCCCATCTACCAGATCCTCGTACTCTACAGGTTGGGCATGTTATGTAACTTTCTGTTTACAAAGCAGGATTAATCCTACTCCATTCAACCAGGACTGGATCATGGCGTTCATAGTGCATGCAAAGGACTCTCTACATCTGGCACCAGCTACAATCAGACTATATTTGTCAGGAATTCAGCATCAATTTCGCTTGATGTCCATCAATTCCCCAACTCTATTATCAATTCCAGAGGTTCGTCTCCTTTTACGAGGAATTTCCAAGTGCTCTCCGGCTCCTTCTTCTGCTCGCCTGCCTATTTCTATAGACATTCTCAGTAACTTGATTTCAATTCTCCGCCATGGCTGTTTTTCTCCATTTGATGACTTAACTATGGAAGTCATATGTCTATCTGCATTTTTGGGTTTTGAGATGTTCTGAATATACAGTTCCTTCCATTGCCAGCTTTCCTACCCTCGGTATCCGCTGCAGTGACCTCAAGCTCATCCCAGATTCTCATTTCATCTTATTTCTTCGCATTTCAAAAACAGATCAACTGCGGCAAGGACAATGTATTCAGCTTTCTAAGATCAACTCTCCTCTGTGTCCCTTCACGTCCATGTTGAAGTACATTGCAGAACGCAAGGCCATTTCATCCTCCGACCCTTTGTTTATCAATTCAAGCCGGTCCATTGTATCAAGGCATTGGTTTTCAACACACCTTTCCACCGTGGTGTCCAGAGCAGGTCTTCCTTCGCAATTCTACACTCCTCATTCATTTAGAATAGGGGCAGCTACTTCAGCTGCAAAAGCCAACATTAACCAGCATTTAATTAAAAATATGGGCGCTGGACTTCATCAGCAGTTGAAACTTATATTCGTTCTTCATCATCTGAAATATCCTCCGCACATCAGTCCATTGCTAGTATGTCCGGAGTGGGGACGACCTTTCTGCCTGGGCCTCCAAAGATTTCCCCTAAGAAATTAAATTAAAAGAAGGGTTTTTCTTTCCACTGTGCAGAGGGTCTTCACATAGTCATTAGGGTACAGTCTACTAACCCCTTTGTCACGTTAAGTGTTTGTTTTCTTTCGTCTAAATGTTTTTCTTTTCTCTTTTCTTATGCATTGGCGGTTCTCTCTTTTTCTTCTTCACGTTGCGTCAGCGAGGAGCCGGGGTCCATCTTTTGGGGGTTAGTGATTCCACTTTCTCCAACCCTTTGTTAAGCTCCGCTTCATTTACCTCATAGAGGAGGGTTCTCCATGAGTCAGAGGGGACCCCCGGCCAAACCCTTCCATCTGCATGTATGTTTCTTTTGGGATTCTTCTTTCAGGTCTGATGCCTCTATGCGAGGGTCCCCAAGCGGTGGCCCCTCTCCTGTTTGTCGGGTCTCCTCAGCCACGGAACCCCCCTTCTATTATGTTGGGCTTCGAAGAGGCGGAACACCACGCATTCCATGTTTTAACAGATACTAACTTTATGTTTTCTTTCCGGTTCGCGAGCCTCTTCGTATGTCGGGTAACCTCGGAGACGGTGCCCCTCTCGTATGTCGGGTCACCTCAAAGACGGTGGCCCCCCTCCTGTTTATCGTGTCTATCGATCAAGTAAATGTTGGGCCTTGAAGAGGCGGAGCCCCTCTCTCCTTGTGTATATGTTCACTAACTCTGTCAATAAACACTACCAGGTGGCATAGCTCCGCCCCGTGAATGATCATTTAACGTAACAATTCACAAAGGAACAGATCACATCACTACCTCCCCTTTTTATAACGTCACCCATGACCCCTTGGTCAAAGAGTGCATCCGCTCCTCCAATCCACGGATGCCACGCCATTTCCCGTCCGGCTCATTGGTTTTATGTACCGTAGCTCCACCCCCTTTCTAGATGGCCGACTTCCACCTAACCCTGGGAATAAACTGTCGTGCCATTTAGTCCAGGGTATTGTGTTCCCTTTACACAGCGCCCTTGCAGGTCGAGAGGGAGATCTGACACCAAGAGTCATTTGATCTCTGTCACAATTTATAGGAGGCTGTGTGGTACTGTGGTTAAAGAAAAGGGCTTATAACCAGGAGGTCCCCAGTTCAAATCCCACCTCAGCCACTGACTCATTGTGTGACCCTGAGCAAGTCACTTAACCTCCTTGGGCTCCGTCTTTCGGGTGAGACGTATTTGTAAGTGACTCTGCAGCTGATGCATAGTTCACACACCCTAGTCTCTGTAAGTCGCCTTGGATAAAGGCGTCTGCTAAATAAACTAATAATAACAGGTATACACAATGAGAAGTATAATTTTTGTTATAATGTCAGTGTAAAATATCAGTAACTTTCTGTGTTTTTCATGCCTAGTTTGGTAAGATTTGATAGTTATTCTCCTGTCTACTAACAGTGAGTGTGAGTGGTAGATGCCTCAAAATGCCTTGTATCATGTTAGCCAATATAATTACAGTATAACTTGATAGACAGAGGTGATTAAAGTTTAGAAGTGCTAGGAACATACACAAGCCCAGCCCATTTGGGTGGGATTATGTAATGTTAGCCAATAGTAATACAGTACAGTAGACCTTGGAAAGCATGACGTAAGGTTCGGAAACAGGCACCAGCTAGATGCTAAACAGAAGACAGCGATTCACGTTTATGGTTGTTGCTCTGCGATTATTTTCGAGGTAAAATATTTTTATACTTTCACAAAATTACCGTAGGCTGCCTCCGTAGCATCTGAAAACATGTCTCTTTGTCAAAGTCATGTACAAGTAAAAAAAGAAAAATTGATCTTGAACACAGAAAATTTAACCCAGAGTGGACCGAAAAATATGTTTTTTGCTGAATCCAAACCCGGTGTCCATACGTGCCTCATTTGCCTTGAATGCGTCACAGCTGCCAAAGAATACAACATACAGCGTCATTATGAGACAAAACATCCCAAATACAAAGAATTGGAAAAATTGGAGTCTCTCAAAATACAACTAAAGAAAAAGAAGGAATCTGAAGCTACTACAATAGCAAGTTTCGACGTCGCGCATCGAATTGCAAAATCATCACGTCCCTTTTCCGATGGGGAATTTGTAAAAGACTCCCTGATGCAAATATGTGATGCCGTTTGCAAAGAAAATAAAGATTCCTTTTAAAACGTGTGTCTTTCCAGAATGACTATGCAGACGCATAGCAGACATGTCTGGAAATAGCTATGATCAGCTAAAAAGCAAATGCAAAAATATTGTGTATTTTTCTGCTGCTCTGGACGAAAGCAACGATGCCACTGATACAGCCCCTTTTAATTTTCGTTTGTGGAGTGACAGAAACATTTGAAGTACACCAGGAGCTGGCATCTGTAGTTTCTCTGCATGGCAGAACCACTGAATCTGACATCTTTAATGCTTTTAGAAAGCTGTTGAAGATTTAAATTTGCAGTGGGATAAATTGGTGGGGGTGACAACCAACGGTGCTCCGGCTATGGTTGGCAAGACTAACGGTTTTATAGGATGTTTAAAAAAGCACGTCGGGGATCGAGCTGTTCTGCTGAAGCAGTATCACTGTATAATACACCAGGTGGCCTTGTGTGCAAAATACCTGCAGTTTAAAGAAATGATGGACTTTGTTGTATCCACAGTTCACTTTATTCGTTCGCGATCTTTGAATCACCGTGAATTTCAGTCTTTTATGGAGAATATCAGCGCCACTTACAGTGACCTGATTTATCACCCTGAAGTGAGATGGCTTAGCCGGGGCAACGTCCTAAAGAGGTTCTTTTCACTATGAAAAGAAATAAAACATTTTCTGCAAGAGAAGGGAAGAGACACCTCTGTCATGGAAGAAAGCGACTGGATTGCTGATCTGGCTTTTTTGACTGATATCACAAGACATTTGAATGATTGAAACCTAAAGTTACAAGGAAGTCAGCATCTCATTTGTGATTTGTTTGAGGCAGTGTGTGCGTTTGAAATGAAATTAAAGCTGTTCACAAACCAGCTTGAGAAAGGGCAGCTGACACACTTTGAAACACGTCAAGAAGCCTTTCCACGTGAAGAGACATACAACTGGAAACTATGGAGCGCCATTTGTGCCAAAACTATCAGGCCGTTAGTTTGTCAATTTGTTTGTCAATTTGTTTGTCAATTTGTCAATTTGTCAATTTGTTTGTCAATTTGTGAATTGGTCAATTTGTCCAGCAATTAGTCCATAAATTTGTCAATTCATACATTAATTCATAAACGTATTTGTTAATTCATCTTATAATTCATTAATTAATTTGTAAATTCATTAATACGAAAGGCTGTAAGGACCTGCAAATTTCCAATCAACCAGACAAAATTCCCAACAACTAGACAAACTTCCAACTGTCAATCTCGCACTGTGTGAAAAAAATGCAACCTTTCTATCCAATGGGAGCACACACTAATATTTTAATCAACGAAAATCCAGCCTCACTCAGAACTGCTTCAGCCAATAATATTTAGAAGGGTGTTTCAAAAGATGTTCTATTTAACAAGATACTCGCCTCTGCTGATTTTCAATGGAGACTTCCGTCTCACTGCACACAAAGCATTGTGGTATATAGAGAGTTAGGCAAAACAATTCTATGGAGAGTCAACGCAGGCGTACGAAATGTTGCTGGTTTTCGCCATGTTAAAAAAATGCATAAACTTTTTAAGTAGATTTCACATTTGCTCAAGACCTTTTGAAGAAAACGGCAACATTAGCAAATTATGACAATACGTAGTTATTATGAAAAATGCTATTTTCTGAGCACAGTCCCATTCATTGGCGCATGCGCAGAAACATCGCTCTAAAGAAGCATATTGATTAAATCATTTAACAGTCCGGTAACACCGGTTACTTTAGAAATACATAAAATATTATCAAGACACAGCAATATAGTACAGTAAACAAACTACCGGCATTTTTTTTAACATGGCGAAAACCAGCAACATTTCTTACGCCTGTATTGAGTCTCATTAATTCTCAAACTGAACGCATTTGGGATTCAAGGAAATGCACGCACTTGGATTAGGGAGTGGTTAACATGTAGAAAACAGAAAGTACTGATTAGAGGAGAAACCTCAAAATGGAGCGAGGTAACCAGTGGTGTACCACAGGGATGAGTATTAGGTCCTCTGCTATTCCTAATCTACATTAATGATTTAGATTCTGGTATAGTAAGCAAACTTGTTAAATTTGCAGACGACACAAAAATAGGAGGAGTGGCAAACACTGTTGCAGCAGCAAAGTTCATTCAAAATGATCTAGACAGCATTCAGAACTGGGCAGACACATGGCAAATGACATTTAATAGAGAAAAGTGTAAAGTATTGCATGCAGGCAATAAAAATGTACATTATTAATATCATATGGGAGATACTGAAATTGAAGAAGGGAACTATGAAAAAGACCTAGGAGTTTATGTTGACTCAGAAATGTCTTCATCTAGACAATGTGGGGAAGCTATAAAAAAGGCCAACAAGATGCTCGGATATATTGTGAGAAGTGATGAATTTAAATCAAGGGAGGTAATGTTAAAACTTTACAATGCATTAGTAAGACCTCACCTAGAATATTGTGTTCAGTTCTGGCCACCTTGTTACAAAAAGAATATTGCTGTTCTAGAAAGAGTGCAAAGAAGAGCAACCAGAATTATCCCGGGTTTAAAAGGCATGTCGTATGCAGACAGGCTAAATGAATTGAATCTATTCAGTCTTGAACAAAGAAGACTACGCGGCGATCTGATTCAAAGATTCAAAATCCTAAAAGGTATAGACAATGTCGACCCAGGGGACTTTATGACCAGAAAAAAGAAACAAGGACCAGGGGTCACAAATGGAGATTAGATAAAGGGGTATTCAGAACAGAAAATAGGAGGCACTTTTTTACACAGAGAATTGTGAGGATCTGGAACCAACTCCCCAGTAATGTTGTTGAAGCTGACACCCTGGGATCCTTCAAGAAGCTGCTTGATGAGATTCTGGGATCAATAAGCTACTAACAACCAAACGAGTAAGATGGGCTGAATGGCCTCCTCTCGTTTGTAAACTTTCTTATGTTCTTATGTTCTTCTTATGTTCTTAAGTCACACCTCAGAGCAAGGCTGACAGACGATAACCTGCATGCAG
>CM060269.1:16585315-16617815 GCA_030684275.1 Acipenser oxyrinchus oxyrinchus | reverse complement strand
GTATGTTAACATTGCTCATGAACGTTAGGTACATCTTTAATTTCAAGCAAATGTAGAAAACACATATGTGACATTGTTGTCACGCTGTGATATTTACCCATGCCCAGTTCAGAATTATAAATTTAGTGCTTCACACCACTTTTTCTTGCTTCATATCAATGATCTATGTATGTAAAATGAAATGTTTTCATAATTTCACATTCTTGTTGGTCTTTAAAAACATTGAGACTGGTTGAATAAATGTCTTGATGTTTCTTTATTCAGATACAGCTGTGCTGTACTGTAGTTCCCTTTGGATTATAAGCAGTGTTTCCTGTCGCTGCTTTCCCCGCTAATCATTGCTGGTTGCCGAATCACACTCACACAGTGAAAGAGCACACCTTCAGTTATATCCAGACACACCGGCTGTAGAAAACGAGCAAGAGAACAGAGAGAATATTATGCTGCTGTGGCTTCTTTCAAACCCCTCCTCTACAGATCACATGTTCAAGGCTTTCGAGACTGTACTCAGCAGCTACTGTAGATAAGCCAAGCAAAGCCAAGCAAGACGAACCGAAGACTCTGGATCTCCAGCCATCAGCAGCACAAGTAAGTAGCGTGATAATCGAATTGCATTAGAACACGTCATCGCAGAATTTTGCGGGTGACGTTCAGAGACGTTTAGAAATGTGCGCTACACGAACACTATCACATGTTCTGCTCTTCCTCTTGCGATGGCTGCTGTGGCTTTTCAGGTATCTGAAATAAAGTGTTTAGCTGGTATTAACGTACAGTTCTAAAAAACATTTGCAAAACCTTGCAATTTAAAAGCTGGATAAAACCCTTTGAAGGCAGCTCAATCAAGGCCTATTGCAGTTATTGTAAAGCTCTTATTTATTTATTTTGTGTTATTGATGTAAGTGGAAATTAAATAACCATAATTATGGTCTAAAAATAAAGTATTTGAGTATTGTTAATCATTGTAAATAAAGATAACAATTAAAAAAGGTTAAAAAAAGACCTATTTTTATTGGAGCGGGAAAAAAATATAATACAACAAAATAACAAAACTTAAGCTCCACTCCCCCCACACCCCGCAGTGGCTAAACCCCCCTCTCCCCAAACAGATATAATGTCCTAGATTTAACTCACTTTGTAAAACACGACAGATGGTCATCTCCTGAAAAGGTTTCTTGCCCTTCTTTGCCTTTAAGGCTAAATTGGGCCCAGACTACATTTGATGCCAATATCTTCAATGTCCTCCTCACAGTTTCCCCTAAGTGGTGGCCTCCCAAAGCACTTAGATGGCAGAACTGGAAAATATAGATAAACGTACTGATTACAGCTAGATTTAAATTGCTAACAATTTGATTAACTGATAAACAGTAGGCAAATGTTTACTCAACTGAAATGATTTAAAGGTAATTCAAATTATTTTAAGTTCATAATAATAAGAAATATTCATGAAAACAGCAATGGTTGGCTGATGGGTTATGTATATAGATTCAATGTAAATGCACATAAATTACCATCTGCTTCCGATATTCTTCATTTTTTTAGGTTTTCTTCAATTAGGAGAAATTCTTCAACTGTTGTTGCTGAGTTGGGAAGCACATCCTGTCTGTCCCCCACTGTTATTTTCCCTGCCAGCAACTTCCTCAAGAGCAATGTTTGTTCTTTTTGATTTTCAATAATTGTGTCCAGTTTCAGGAGGACAGTCCTTTTGTAATCTGTGAGAAATTATTTTCGTGATTTCCATAAGTTCCATAACTACTGTACATAGTTTAAAGCTGGTAGTTAAAAAAAGTACTGCATATAAACTTTTATTTTATTAAATTAATGATTGCACCTATGCACTGCCAATAGTAAACAATTATATATATAAATCGAATTTACCATCATGCATGCCGTTAGTGGATTTGGAGGATTCCCTGGCAGATGATGCAGATGGTCCAGGTGCTGCAGGCAAAACATACAACATAAATAATTGAAAAGACTGATTGATTAATTATTACCTAAATGCATAACCATAAATTGCAATACTTACAATAAGGTAATGAAATGCATGAGCCATACACATATTTATTAGTACACATAAATTAACCATACAAAGGCTTCCCCCTCCCTCTCCAATGGTAAACCCCCCTCCCCCCGCCCCAAGAAGGACCATGAGAACAAATCCAAACAGTATTACAAAGCAAAACAGACGAATCAGATCAATGCTTTCATAGAGTCTGCGGCTGTCTTCAAGGCCTGCACAGTCTCCTCCCTGGCCACAAGGATCCATATTAATAATATCAAGAAAAGAGCAGTCCCAATGAGGCCATGGAAGAGAGTGTGGATGTTGCCTATTAAGTGCTAACAATTTTTGGCCGCTGTAAGGCCTGCCAGCCAGATCTGCTTATGTTGTAATGATAAGTAAAATGCTTACTTTCATTTACACTCCTCTCTAGGTGCATTGTCCTTCTTGGCTCAGGTGGGTTTGGTAGAGTGTATTCAGGGTAGGTTGGCTTCTTTGCTTTTGGGGCAATATATTCATCTGAAAAACAAGTATCAAATCCATGGGTAAATTATTGTTTTACAAGTCTTTGACTATACTGTTAGTTTTGAAGGTTATACATGTGACAAATAATCTTACAGTTCCCATAACAAACTCCATAATTAAGTACTGTATCCAGATTAAATTTAGACAAAAATTAATTAATAATAGTTCATAATAAGTTGCTTTCAGTTTTTCATTAAAATATGCTTTGCTTTTCAGCAGGTACTTTAAAAGTTGTGAATTTATTTAAATTAAAACAGAGACTTTATTTTTTACAAGTCTCGGCAGGTCTGATGGACAGTGAGCCTGGGAGAGTTGGACAGGGACCCTGAGAGAGAGAGAGAGCTGGACAGAGAGAACTCATATTGTAATGAGTTTGGTGTGATTTATATAACAAAAATTGTACTTTATCAGAGAAAATACTCACGCAAAAAAACTGTTTTTCAAGTTTTTATCTGCAAAAAAACAAGGGGCCCCTGGACCCCCGCTTAAAGTTGCCCCCCCCTACTTAAATCTGAAATGGCACCCCTAGCATCTATAGAACTCTTTGTTGCTGTTGGCTTGCATTGTAATTATTTTGTAAATATTTTGACATACCATCTCCACTGTCACTGTCAGTGACAAGGTGCTTTGGTGGCCTTATTTGGCGTTTGGGCCTCTGTGTGTCCTCATCTGGCTCCAACTGATTGCAGTCCACACTAGACTGTTCCTCTGCCAATTTTGCCCATTGTTTTCCTTTGTTGTAGTCCACTGAAAGATTGTAAGAAGGTGGAGTATGTAAATAATTAGTAAATAAAGTGGTAAAGTCAACATGAAATATAGGAATTATAAAATAATTATAACATTTAAAAAATACCTGTTTTGGCAAACACTCTGACTTTGTGGATGGACCACAGTGCTTTATCGGGCAGTTCACATTTTTTTATTCTCTTTGTCGTGTTGTTGGGGGGCCAGTAGCTGTGTTGCACCTAAACATCCAAATAACATTGATATTAAAATAACACAAAACTTTTATGTTCAAATTGTGATATATAGCAAACAGTGTATAATGTGTATTAACTGTAAAATGTACATTCGTAAGAACAGTAGTTGATAAAACCAGGACCTCATTTATTGTGATGAGCCATGATTCGGGTACCATTGCCACTGCCTTCTCCGCAATAAATTCTACTACTGCATGCATCCTATAAACAAAGCAAAGCAAAAAAAAAGATAAAGAACAGTTTGATTGATCATATCAAATCACACATTGACTGAGAAATGGTTTGTAGAACCATTAACAATGTCTCCTGAGTGGTGTACCTGGTAAAGGTCTCCGCTCGGAGTGCAGGATGCGCTCTATGACTGAGCTTACTAGTTTGGTCCTGAATCGTTCCTTCGCCGGCTGGCGATGGGAGTTGACAGGGGTGGCATGTAATTGGCCAACAGCGTACGTTTCAGAGGACGCATGTAGTGCGCAGTCCTGGATTGGCGCATGGGTTTGCAGCGGTGAGCCGAGCTTACATACAATAATTGTGTATTTCAATTTGGCGGTGGAAAAAGGTGAAAATTGGTGGAGAAAAATTGGGTAAAAAAACAAAACAGGATTAGGTCTTCCACATTATGAAAGGATGTCATTGGAGGATGTCACTAAAAGAAGTCATGCAGAATGGCCATGAAAACCGTTTTTTCCCCCAGTGCATGCTCCATCTTAATGGCCTTTCCCCTGATCAGTTGTTTTGGGATGATTTTCATGGCTGTATTTCTGGTCTGATATGTGTACACACCTACCAAAAAAGAATTGCATGGATCCAAAAAAAGGGGGGCAGGTTGCTCATATACCCGACAGAGGAGTTCATCTCCATTTCCTCTGCCATCCACCACCTCACAGCACAAGCCATCCTCCAAAAGGAATACATTTTCGGGTCGCCTTTTGGAAATCCTCATTGCCCTCTGTATATCCATTTTTTTTGAATGGTAGATTTCTCCCAGCCTTTTGGCGACTTTGAGGATTTTTGCCGAATCGTACTAACCTTTTGAGGTTGTGTAGGTAGTTTTCAAAAGGAAAAGCACTGCAGTTGTCCAGACTTTTGAATTGCACGGCATCTGCTGCAATATGGAGCATAGAATGTACATTGTAAAAAAAAAACTGTTTTAATATCTCCTAAGCTAAATCCTTCTCACACACCGATAGCTAAATTAAGTCAGTATGCTGAGGACTTAAACATTATTACACACAAGATTATATTAAAACAATAAATGAAATGACAATACAAATAACTTAATTTAACTAACGTAGCCACACTGACATTCAGTACAGCTATAGCTGGGTCGCATTGCTGCTGTACTGCTACTGTAGCTAACTACCAATGACAGTCGAAACGCGTATTCTATTTGCTTTTGGCTATATTAGAAATTCATATACCTTAATGAACCTTAATTAAATGTGTGTCCCCTTTGAGTGAGACCAAATTGAAAGTCTTTAAATTTGGGACGATAAAATGTTAATACCTCAAAATTATTTAACCATGACAAATCGCTTTATTTAATAACATTTATGGATAACAATACATTAACCATAAAAATAAAATAAAAATAAATTTACCTCAGGATCTCGACGATCTCCTCCAGCTACAATCTGAGTTCTGTTTCAGACACACAACTTACTCTAATATATAAAAAAATTTAACAAACAAAACATTCAAAAATACAAATATACAGTATATACAATACATATGTAAATTGAATATATATTAAGAAATAAATTATACAAATATAGCTATACAAATACAACAATTTATAAATGATCTTATTCTCCTTCACACTACTAAGCTCTCTGACAGGTCCGCGAGCATCTTCAGTTGATGCTCCTCGAGGCGCGTGCAATGGAACACTTTGGGACCAATTAGAACCAAGCCAGTATTTTTCAAGAATAAGAGCAGGCTTGAATACTACAATAATAATAAAACTGAAAATACAAATAAATGTAATAAAATAGCTATTGCCACATTTTATTTGAAACCAAGTAATAGATATATCTAATATCTAACGTTGTCACAACGTTGTGACAATGTTGCGTTTTTCACTACCAGACCACAACCTTACCACAACGTTGTGTATAAGTTGTACAGAACATTTCTACAATGTTATCAAGTGTGGTTTTAGCAACATTGCCACAACGTTTATTTGAACCAAGTAACATCTCTAACGTTGTCACAACGTTGTGTTGGCACCAACCAATCCACAACCTTACTGCAACGTTGTGAGGACGTTGTGTGTTAGCTGGGCAACCACTGCTGACAAAAGGTAGGCAAAGTTTCACTCGTGTTGTCCTTGGTGTCATGTTTGAACTTTATTAGAAATGGTATATATTCCACTATTATAACAGCGCTGTTACAGGTAAGAGCGGTTGGCAGAGCCTTGTTTAAACTCGATTTTGAGGGGTATGAATACACTAGGGGAGCTGCAAATGAACAAAAACACAAGTAAAAACAGCGCTTTAAAGTGTTTTAATATTTTTTTTAATGTGATTTACCCCAGCGTTTTCTTTACATGTTGAAATCCTTAGTTAACGAACTTACAAGTATCTGGAAGATCCTGTTATTCATAATTATTGCACTATTATCTTGTTTATATTGAGCGATGAAATCGTTTAATCGATTATATGGAAATGTGTCGTTCTCCTAATGACGCCATTTGAATCAATGTACATTTTTAAACAAGATATAAATATAAATACATTTCTTAATATATCCATGTTGTTATTAAGAATCAATCAGATAGCTAGGCTAATATAAACGTAACTAAAATGATTCATGTTTTTAAAAAATGTTAAAAATGTAATAGCCTAATAATAATAGCTTGTTTTATGTATGAGAAGTCTGTATATGTGTATAAGGTATCTAAAATGTGGTCCTACTTGGGAATGTTTCTTATAATAGTAGAGAATTGTTCTTATACAAAGAGTTGCATCACAAATATTATTAATTTCTTAGCAGACTTACAATTGTAAGATATCACATTATTTTTACATACAATTACCCATTTCTACAGTTTTTTTTGTTTTTTTTTTTTTACTGGAGTAATCAAGGTAAAGTACCTTGCTCAAGGCTACAGCAGCATTATCCCCCACCTGGGATTGAACCCACAACCCTCCGGTCAAGAGTCCACAGCCCTAACCACTACTCCACACTGCTGTTTTAAAATAAATAAATAAATAAATAAATAAATAAATAAATAGCAAACCAAACACTTCCTTTAAGATATAGGCCTAAAGAGAGAACTACAATCTAAATGGAGGGATCTACTTTCCATTGCATATAAATATAATCTTTTAAAATCAGCCTTTCAGTGAAAAAAGAAGGTAGGTTCACTTCAGACAACATGTGTCATCACCAGTGGGTTGCTGAGGATTCAGAAGTTATCTGAAACAGCCTAATAGATATCCTTTAGAAGTTTACAAGACTCACTGTCATGAATGAATAAGAAAGATCTATATAGTTCATGGATTGATTGGTTGGAAAATGCTTGTGTAATGCTTGTGATCTCATTACTATGGAACCTCTAAAGCAGGGGTGCACAATTAGAATTCAAAGAGGTCCAGTGACTAACATTTTCTCCCCCCAAAGGTCCAAACCATTAAAATGTCTAACGTGCGCTTTGATTTGGGGGCATATGTAGTTCTTGTATATGTATAGCTAATAAACAAAGTACTACATTTCAATAACATTTCAGCAATATTTATTGCACATTTTCAATGCAGGCACATTAAACATGAGGTAAAATAAATATGCAATCATAAATAAAAGTAGGCCTATCACAAATGTTCTCATTTCAAGCAAAACAAGACTGCATCTTCACAAAAAAATACAAAAGTGCCTGTTTCTGAAAAAAGTGCTTTGATTTTTGAACAAATAAGAAAACACAGGTTTAATATTTATCTTTCCTACTCTCTCCCACTTCACTTCTCCATCTCTCTTCTTTAGTGAGAGAAATGGGCTTTTGCTTGCCCTGCCAGTAATTTGAACCTTGGCTGGAATGGAGTCAGTGCCATTCTCATGCACATATGTAGGTGCTCATTGGTGAGTCTAGAACGGTACTTATTTTTAATGATGTTCATAGTGGAGAAAGAAGACTCACAACTGTATGTGGAGCCAAACATGGTCAAGGTGTGTAGTGCTACTTTGGTTAGACCAGGGAAAACAGTCTCAGACACAGCCTGCAGCCAGAAAGTGTCATGATCAGTTAGTTGAAAGTGCTCTCTTAGTGCAACATTTGCTTGCAGATCAATCAGTTCCATCTGTAGAGATCCAGCATGTGCCCACTTGAAGGTCTGTGTCACCTCCTTTGAAAATCCCCTGACATCTGTGATGAGGAATGGATTCTCAATGAGAAGAAGGAGCTGCTGTCCAAGGCTGAAGCTGTCAAAGCGATTTCTGAAGTTTCCAATCAGCTTATCTATGAAGAGAACATGAAGAGAAACATCTCTCTCACCCTGAATCTGTTCCTGCACTTTTGGGAAGTGTGCACAGTCTCCTTGAAGATCTTCCTTGAACACTTCCAGTTTCCTCTGGAAGGAGCGGACAGCTGTCATCAAATCACAAACTGAATTGTTCTTGCCCTGTAGTTTCACGTTGAGTTCATTAAGGTGTGATGTGATGTCTACCAAAAAAGCAGCAATATCCATTTTGTCCCCTTTCAGCCGTGCCACAGCTCCTCTCTCTCTTCCTATCATGGCAGGGGCCCTGTCTGAGGTGATAGAGACCACTTGTTTTAGATCTATCCCCCTCTTTCTCAGCATCTCCTTTATGGCCATGTATATGTCCTTTCCTCTTGTATGTGTCTCGAGTGGTGTTACACCTAACAGGTCTTCACAGAATTCCTTCTTCTCTGTGTGGTAAAATCTAACATACACCAGAAGCTGGGCATTATCACTCACATTAGTAGATTCATCAACAGCTAATGCTATGCATGGTGCACTCCGAATAGCTTCATCAAGCTGTGTTAATACATCCTCTGTTAGTATTTCACTCTTTCTTGCTGTTGTTGTACGTGACATTGGGATTTGCTTGATCTTTTCACACAGCTCGTCTTTTTGTTTACCATCAAGTAAAGTTTCAGCAACAGCATTCATTCACTCCATCAGCACTCCCCCGTCAGTAAATGGCTTTTGGTGTTGACCCAAAATCCAAGCTATTTTTAGTGAACATTCATTTGCACGTTGTTGGGCAGTGAATGCATGGGAGAGGACTCTGGTGGACCGATCATACTGGGCTTTGAGTTCGTTTATTTTGCGTGCCCTCACCTCAGACTGCTGTGGATATGTTTGCTCAAAAGATCTGTGCTTTGTCTCGTAGTGGCGCTTCATGTTAGCACTTTTTATTAGAGCCACGGTCTCTGAACATATCAGGCAGAGTGGTTTGACACTCGCTGCGGGAAGGATAAAGGCATATTTGTCTGTCCACTCCTCTTTGAAAGCTCGATTTTCTGTATCGACTTTCCTGACTTTGCGCACGCCATTCTATAACTTCTCCTCTCGCTTCTCGCTGCTCTCTCTCTCTGACAACATCAGTTTCCTAACATGCATTGTAAACATTCGCTTTGATTGGCTGAGTTTCGTGAAGTGATTTAAATAACGCACGTGATTGGACAACACACAGTAGTATGGGGCGCTGTCTGGGACCTTCCCAGCTGCGCTGAGCCAGCGCAGTATGTGTACATTGAAAAAAAGGGTTGCTTCATCAGTATTTAATTTAACAATTATTTATGAGAAATGTGTCGAGGTCCAGATAGAACCTTCACTCGGTCTGGACCCAGACCGAGGTCCGCCAATTGTGCACCTCTGCTCTAAAGGGACATGGTGTAAATTAAAAAGTGAGGCTGCTATCTCATGCACACGACTTAATATCTCATCACCATGAAATATTATAGAAAGTCGTGCATATGAGATATTTTTTGTGTCCTTCATAAACAAAACCAAAATCCAAAATAAAGAAAGAAAAAAGCTGAACTGGTTATGACAGTTGTAAATATTTGTATACTTGGAAAAGTACACAATAAAAATTTGTCTCACTCCAAATGTGTTAATATTCCAACTATTCTAATTAGTTTTTCCAATTCACATATAATTCTATGACAACATGAAAACAACCATGGTTGTTCTGGTTTGGGACTTCACCTCACCTGCCCACTGGTGACTAAACGTTGTCTGAAGTGAACCCACCTTCTGTACCAGTGAAGCAGTGTGTGCTGGAAAGCCTTGTCAGAACGTGGGTCAGGTAAGGGTGCAGTGGCAGCTTTACCTGACAATTTCCTGTCTTTTTTGGAATTGTCAGCTCTTACTGTTAAGTAAAATTTTGTTTTTTGTTTTATATATATATATTTGTCTCCTCCAGCAGTAATTGGTGCTGAATGGTCATCTGAAAACTTCTATTCAATTAAACCAGTACAGTGGGAAACATTATCAAACTGCCTTTACAACTACACAAGGTGCAACCCAACTGTGAAACTCAGTTCAACAAATACATTGAATGTTGAACATGAGTTCATGTTTCTTGAAAAGTGGTATTTAAGTTAAAAAAGCATCATTGATAAAACACAGTTTGATCTGATTTGTCTGATCACGTTTTCGGTTCCGATGGCATCTAGACACATGAGAAATCAAACACGTGCCAGGAATGTGTTTTTAAGCCAGCCCCACCTCTTACTAATACTAGTGCCACTACTAAACACTGGGATTGAATTCTGTTATGTTTTACTCTTTATCTACAGATCGGCGATGGCCGAAGTAAGCAGCAATGAGTACAAAAGCAAATTTCTGAAAGCAGTTTTCCTTTTTCTGAAAGAATGGGTCGGCACTATTGATTCATTAACAGTGTTTCTGCTGGCTGTTGACAAAGAGCACATGGAACAGGACCATGAAAAAATAAGGAAGATGATTGAAGAAGCTACCCAGAGCATGTCAAAAGCAGAGACGGCTGCTCATACTCCACTTGCTTAGATCTGTGTTAACCCTCTTTTGCCAAATGTTGCTATTTTGTTGGTTTATTTCACTTAATTTTACTGTAACACCACTAAACAAATATATTCTGACTACTATAGTCAGGAGTTACTGTAAAAAAATGAAATAGTGTATTGCCTGAATTTGTCAATATTTTGCCAATGTAGTAATTACCTGGGGTGGGTGGGCAATCCTGGTCTTAGAAGGCCGCTGTCCCTCTTGGTTTTTGTTCCAACTGTACCCTAAATTACTTAATTGGACCAATGAAGTGCTTATTAAAAGCTTAATTGGTTAAATTAATTAATGTAGGGTACAGTTGGAGCAAAAACCAGGAGGGACAGCGGCCCTCCAGGACCAGGATTGGAGACCCCTGCATTATACAATCAGTCAATTATTCTGTCCTTTATGTAACCAGGTAAGTCACCAAGAGGCTCCCCAGACCGCCGCAGCTAAATTACAAAAATAACAACAATACGTACACTAAAGCCATTGCTCAAGAGTCTATCATACATGCCAACAATCCCTATATGGTTGGGACAGTCCTGATTTCCAAGCAAATGTCCTGTGTCCTGATGCATAGGAAGAAAGTCCCGATATTTACACATAGGAAAAAAAAATTATTGCATTTATTCTGCACAGTAGTTAGTGAAAACCACACGCTGTGCTCTTCATGCGGCCGATATATCTGCTGATCACTAACTTATACAAAGGTAAGAGCGCTTCATTATCTCTGTTTTTACTGTCGTGATGGTCGTGTCGTGTTGAGTTGGGGGGAGGATACGTCTATTATGTGATAATGAGTGTTTTTTGCGTATGACTCCTCCCCCCCGGAGACGAGCGTCCCGCTGAAGAGTTTCCAAATGTTGGCAAGTATGCAAACATGGAGGACACTGTAAACTTACAGGGACTTAACATACCGTAGTATGGTGTATAGAAAATAAAGAACCAACCAGTACAACAGCAAGCACTCTTGTCAACCGTGCAGAAATCAAAAACACTCAAAACTACCCAAGCAGGATCGCACAGATGGGCAGCTTATTAAGCCCGTCTCTCAAATCTCACATTTCTCTCTCCCTACTCTTTGTTTTATATGTCTGGTGACTTGTGAATACATTTTAGTTAAAGCATTTAACTGTAGTAATTTCTTAAAACCCACGACTAATTTGGTATTGTATACTGTCCCTGGTAAACGTTATATAAAAGCAGTTCAGTGTGTTGTGTGTGCACGGATTCACGAATACTACTTTTATATTGGAATATTAACTTCAGCTCTTTCTTAAACCTACTTTAACCCTGTATTAAATACTGTCCCTGGTAAACGTTATACTGAAGTAGCTCAGTGTGTTGTGCATATGTGATTTTTACACATAGTTTTGAAATAAACAAAGTGTTTATTTATCTTAGTGTTTAATGTAGGATGTGTGTTGATATAAATCGGTTTTGATTTGTTGTGGATTGAATATAATTACGTACGTATATTAATTTTGTATGTTTATAATTTATTAGATGTGACATTTGTTGTTTTTCAAAAACTGGTGTGTTTATATGAGCACTATAGGTAATGCAAATAGTGGAATGTGTAATGCATAAATAGGTTTATATAGAATGGTTAAGTTCTGGTCTGAATAATTGAAGAATACAGAGACTGATAGTTAAGTGCTTTATTAATAGTTAGATGTCTCTTTTATTGAAGATGTGATTTTTAATAACTTAAATTAAAACTTTGAACTTCTTATGGTCTGGTCCCTCCCTTTTTCTCTTTAGTGTTGAGTAGCTCACTGTTTCAGCCATAATCTTATACCTATTGCACCTTATTTTTTAACTGTAGTATCCCGGGGTTCCGGGTGGTGGCAGTGGTACGCTATTGGTTAGTGATCCAGTGCCTGTCCTCCCAGTAGTCTGGTAGGATAAAGACATATCCTACCTTGATAGGTATAGAGAGGTTAACCAGTGGGGGAGTGTTACAGCTGTATGAGCAGCTTTTCTGCCGTAATGTTTGTCTACTTAAAATAACCTTGTGGAAATGCAGGCATATACAGAACTGTACACATACTGACACACACACAGTGTACGTATTAGAACAAAAAATGAAATATCACTGTACTTTGAATTAACCAGCAGGAAGAAAATATATATTTGGTCTTTAACTAGGGGGTGGTGCAAGCCCTCTTGTGGTGACATTTAGAATGCAGTCTTTGGTGAACAAAGACTGCTTTTGAAAATCTCACCACAAGAGGGCCGCTCATGAAAACTCGTAATTCCTGATAAAAATGATCTTGCCTTAAGGCTGGTTTATACTTCCGACTGCGACCCAATTTTTGGTCTCGGTCAGTGGTCTCCATCAGTTGGAATGACATGACTGCCGCGAGCTGCGTCTTTTTTGAAAAGTCGAACAGCCTTTTCTTGTCTGTGACCGCAAAACGCACAGGGTCGGATGATGTTGAGAAAATTCAAGATTTGTCGCATGGTCGCAAGCCAGTGAAGTGCGACAGAGCAAGTTTCTGAGGAACCCAATAAACATGAGCAACAGAACAGGATTTTAAACTTGCCTCTAAACTGAATGAAATTAAAGCGTAAATGAACTATTGCTAAAATGAATATTGGTGCTTACAGCTATCATGCGCAGCAACCACTTGTATAAGAATAACAATAGTAATCAATACAGTGTATTTTTATTTCTATTATTGTTATTCTTTATATATTTGAGGTCACTAATAAGTTAACGTCGCTATTTATTTTCTGTATGCAATTACTTTCCCCATCAAATCAGCAATGTTGCTCAGCTGTTCAATACGTCTGATCAGAAGCAGTATGGAGAACAGCTGATCACTTTTACTTGTTTGCTGCTCATAAAAATATATAGAGCCAGTTTACACATTCACTTCATTCATGAGACGGGCAATTTTAAAAGTGTCGCGGGATTGTGGAACCTGTTGGCAACCCTAGTCACAAGTCGACACCGGCAGCAACGCAGACTGGCTGAAAGTATGACCAACAGCTACTATCACTTTGCCTGGAAGCCTTAAAGTTGCCTGCAACTTCTAGTTTTTTTTACCTTTTGTAAACCATAATTTTGAATTTATGACTGTATTAGCTTGGAATGTATTATCGTAAAAGCACAGATTTTTCTAAAAGCCTTCACCTCAGAAAAACAAAAACCCACTAATTCTACTCTGAATTGGTATATGTTTAACATTGTCCTTTTACACAAAATATTGTATTATTTTCTTAGCATATGCCCTTATCCAGGGCAACTTACAATTGTTGCAAGATAACACATTATTTTTGTATACAAATACCCATTTATACAGTTGGGTTTTTATTGGAGTAATCTAGGTAAAGTACCTTGCTCAAGGGTACAGCAGCAGTGTCCCCCACCTGGGATTGAACCCATGACCCTCCGGTCAAGAGTCCAGAGCCCTAACCACTACTCCACACTGCTGCCGTGATTTGAATTTGACAAAAACATTTTAATATTTTACCTCAGGCAACTTGTGTCACACGAATACAGTAACTCTTACATCTCAATAAAACCATGATTGTATAATATAATAAACATTATTTGTGTATTTATTATTTACAGTTTAATCAGATTAATTTCAATATTTTACCTCAGACAATTTGGATAGCACTATCGTCTGTCACCGTTACCTTGCTTTATATGTATGATTGAACTATGTGAATATTATGTTAAATTAGCTACACATAGTACCAGTTATAAACTACATGGTGTTACAATAATTATTAAAGAAAAACAAAATGTTGAACACAAATCAACAATTCATAAAACAGGACACTTAATGTTTCCTTTATTCATAAATATTCATGATAACAATAAACATATACATTTTACATACATATATACTTTATAGATACAATGACTAAAACACACAACTTACCAAAGTATTAAGAGCATCTCAAACCAGCCTCTCAAAAGACGTTTCTCTGGAGCTGAGGGATGTTTTTTAACATTTCTTAAGAGGAGAGAGCACGAGATCAGAATTCTGCTTTGGGCTAGCGTCGGCATTTGGTTAGTTTGCCGACGCCAACCAACACTGACTGATTCGACCTAAAGCCAACGTTATGATGTTTACTGGGTTCCTCCTTCCTTGTTCAATATGGGATTTCTGATGCTTGGCGCTTTCTTTCTCCTACTTCAAGACAATACTCTTTCTTTTCTCCTGTCCACCATACTTTCTCTCGTATTGATTATTTTTTTAAAATAACAAACTACTCCCTTTCTTCCTGTGCTTATAGCAGCATTGTTATTTCTGACCATGCCCCTTAGTATTGGTACTTGCTTTTCCTGACTGGCGCTTCAATCCCATTACTCTCTGATCAGAGTTTTGTCCAGTTTATTTCTTCACAAATATCTTTCTTTCTGGATACTAACTCAACTCCTGGAATTTCCTCTACTCTGTGGGAGACCTTGAAAGACTACATTCGTGGGCAAATAATTTCATACACTGCCCAAGCTAATAAGCGGCGTACAGGGAGACTTACTGAGATAACTGCAATTCGTTTTGAAGTTGGATCAGAAATATTCCAGCTCTCCCACCCCTGTACTTTATGAAGATAGATTGAACTTGCAAACGGAATTTGATTTCCTGTCAACTACGCAAGCTGAACAATTACTGTTAAAATCTCGGCATGCTATTTTTGAACATGGCGACAAGGCCAGTAAAATGTTAGCACATCACTTAAGACAGTCTGCAGCCTGCCCTCTAATCACAAAAATGTATACTCACACTGGCACCACTTCTGTAGGTCAACAGCAGATCAATGACCAGTTCAAATTATTTTATTCCACGCTCTATGATTGAGACCCCTCCCTTATGGATTCATTTTTCTGGACCTTGCTATTCCCATTATAGTTCCCCAATCTAAGTCTGGTCTGGAAGAGCCCTTTTCCATTGAGGAAATTAACCAGGCCGTTAAGAGAATGCAGAGTGGCAAGTCCCCTAGTCCTGATGGGTTTCCTGTAGAGTTTTTAAAGAAATGCTCCTCTCTACTCTTCCCTCTTCTATCTTCTGTATTTTCTGAATCATTTCTTTCCCAGTCTTTGCCTCAAGCTCTTCGTCAAGCTTCAATTTCATTGTTATTAAAAAGAACAAGGACCCCCTTGATTGCGGCTCATATCACCCTATTTCCCTCCTCAACATTGACATTAAAATTTTAACAAAAGTACTGGAGCATCGTCTTGAGTCAGTTCCCTCCCCACTTATTGCCCTGTTTGGTGTCGTTCCAGAAGATGTCCCTCTGACCAAACTGCAGTCAGATTCCCTGGCTTTTGCAACCTTGCTTGCCAGACGCTTAATCCAATTTAACTGTAAGCAAGCTGCCCCACTCCCATGTTCACTGGGTTAGGGATGTCATGCAATTCCTTAAGCTTGAAAAAATTAAATGTACTATTCGGGGACACACAGAAAAAATGTATAAATCATGGCAACCCGTTTTAACATTTTTTGATCAGCTCCAGCACCCTCTCACTCCTTGAATCAGCCTTCACCCAGTGTTTTTACAGACATAAAATGCGATGCTCACTATTGCTTTTTTTCTGTTGGGGGTTGTTTTGATTTGTTTTTTTATGTGTTTTTGTTTTTTCCACCATTCCTTTTTTTCTCCCCTTTTTCTATGATCTCTACCTTTCTTCATTTTAAATAATTAAAGGTTAAATAGAAAGAAAAAAAAGTTTGCACTTTTCAACATGCAAAGATGGTCTTCGTGGCGTGAAATGTTTAACACAGCAATGTTGGTGTGGGGGAATTATTTTTTTAGAACATATTACATGTTTGCCAAACAGAGACACGTGTTTTGTTGATAGTTGGTATGTAACCAAATCTTTGTATGATGTACTACTAGACATATTTCAATAAAAAAAAAACACATGTCCTCTATCTCCCCATTATAGGAGGAACCATGATTGGTGTTTATCAAGCATCCATGAACAATGCAATGGATGTTCTCAAACATGCAGAAGCTGCTGAGCACAAGTGGGGAAATGAAGCCAGTAACTATTCAAGCAAAGTAACCAAGTACAAGGATCTTGTAATAAATATGGAGAAAGAAATCTCCAACACCAACAGTATTTTGGAGGAGATTGACAGCAAACTCCAGCAGCTATCCCAGAAGCGGACAGCCATCGCTGATGTGCAGGAAAAACTCTGAGCTGCCACCAACTTCCTGAGCACCCTGGCTGGAAGAGTGAAGGTGTCCGAGGTGCAGACAAGGACAGTTCTTTTCTTTGATCCTCTGATCACCATATTAGAGAACATATCTCAACACATAGTCCAGCTCTCAGGGAATGTGAAGTACCAACTTCTCTTCCAGCAGGATATCAAACCCATGATAAACAAGCTGGAGGAAAGCAACCTTAAACTCGAAGCCATCTCCACCAAAGACGAGGGGCTAGCAATGCAGTTTTTGTAAGAGCTTCCCAGCACTGCTGATGCTACACGCTGTTTGAAATGCAGTTTTTGTAAGAGCTTCCCAGCACTGCTGATGCTACACGCTGTTTGAAATGCAGTGTTATTAAGAGCTTCCCAGCACTGCTGATGCTACACGCTGTTTGAAATGCAGTTTTATTAAGAGCTTCCCAGCACTGCTGATGCTACACGCTGTTTGAAATGCAGTTTTATTAAGAGCTTCCCAGCACTGCTGATGCTACATGCTATTAGCTTTTCTCATTTAAGATGTAAAATCTAATTGATTATTTTTGTTTTCATTTAATTGACTGAGCTCCATTCCACGGAATGGAGCTTTGTCACTTTGCTGCTGTGAGTGGTGAAGGTTTATGTTAGAAGCAAATAGACTCAAGATAGATAAACTATCAACACCAATCCAATTATATATGGTTAGTTTTAAAGATAGTAAATCCCTAAATAAGCGAGTGTGTCAGTATATACTGTGAGGAATTACTTGATGAATCTCTCCCTTAAAGTTTGTTGTTCTGCAGGTGAAATTGTTGAGTGACCAACGTGTGTCAAGTTGTGGTTATTATTATTATTATTATTATTATTATTATTATTATTATTATTATTATTATTATTATTATTATTTATTTTTTAGCAGACGCCCTTATCCAGGGCAACTTACAGTCGTAAACAAATACATTTCAAGAATCACAGTACAAGTAATAATACAATTAAGAGCAAGATAAATACAATGACTTTGGTTCAAGCAAGTACAAGTGTGACAAAATATGATTCAATAATACAGCAGATAACAGTGTCCAGTGTCAGTGATAGTTACATCAGGATATAATTAAATACAAAATACTACAGATTAAATAACACTTGGCAGATTACAGTACTCTAAAGTACAGGATTAAATGCAGTAAAATAGGGGGCAGATAAGAGCAAGTAAAGCGCATTTAAGGAAGGGTGATGTGTCCCAGGGGAAAAACAGAGGAGTTCTACAGGTGCTTTCTGAAGAGGTGTGTCTTGAGGAGGCGCCGGAATGTGGTCAGGGACTGGGCAGTCCTGACATCTGTAGGAAGGTCATTCCACCACTGCAGGGTGAGGGTGGAGAAGGTGCGGGCTCTGGAGGCAGGGGAGCGTAAAGGAGGTAGAGCCAGTCTTCTAGTGCAGGCAGAGCGGAGAGGTCGAGTGGGGGTGTAGGGAGAGATGAGGGTCTGGAGGTAGCTGGGTGCAGTCTGGTCAAGGCATCTAGGCTAGTACAAGAGTCTTGAACTGGATGTGAGCGGTGATCGGGAGCCAGTGGAGTGAGCGGAGTAGTGGAGTTGCGTGGGAGAAGCGAGGCAGAGAGAACACCAGGCAAGCAGCGGAGTTCTGGATGAGCTGGAGCGGACGGGTGGACGCAGGGAGGCCAGCCAGGAGGGAGTTGCAGTAGTCTAGGAGGGAGAGTACCAAGGCCTAGACCAGGAGCTGGGTGGCGTAGTTGGTGAGGAAGGGTCGGATTCTTCGGATGTTGCTCAGGAAGAATCAGCAAGTGCGTGCCAGAGTGGAGATGTGCTGGGAATAAGAGAGGCAGGGGTCCAGGGTGACTCCGAGGTTCTTAGCGGAGGAAGAGGGAGAGAGTGTGGTAGATTCCAGAGGAACAGAGATAGAGAGATCAGAGGAGGGGGAGGAGGAGGAGGGAAAGAAAAGGAGGTCAGATTTAGAGAGGTTGAGTTTGAGGTGATGCGAGTGCATCCAGGAGGAGATAGCAGACAGATAGGTAGATATACGGGAGGGGATGGTGGAGTCAGAGGTGGGGAAAGAGAGGAAAATCTGAGCATCATCAGCATAGAAATGGTATGAGAAACCATAGGATGCGATGAGGGGCCCAGGGAGCGGTGTAGAGAGAGAACAGGAGAGGACCCAAGACTGACCCTTGGGGACTCCTGTTGAGAGAGGGCAAGGTGTGGAGGTTGCTCCACGCCAGGTTACCTGGTAAGTGCGGTTGGAGAGGTAGGAGGAGAACCAGGCCAGAGCAGTTCCAGAGATTCCCAGGTCAGCGAGAGAGGATAGTAGAATAGAGTGATCGACAGTGTCAAAGGCAGCAGAGAGGTCGAGGAGAATTAGGACAGAGGAGAGAGAGGCTGCGCGGGCAGAGTTTAGTGAGTTGGTGATAGACAGGAGGGCGGTTTCAGTGGAGTGAGCAGAGCGGAAGCCAGATTGGAGAGGGTCGAGCAGAGAGTGGTTGGACAGGAAAGCAGAGAGCTGGCGGTGTACAGTCTGCTCGAGGGTTTTGGAGAGGAAGGGTAGGAGGGAGACAGGACGGTAGCTCTGGAGGGAGGTGGGGTCGAGGTTTTTTGAGGAGGGGAGTGATAGAGGCTTGTTTGAAGGCAGAGGGAAAGAGACCAGAAAGGAGAGAGGTGTTGAGAAGGGAGGAGATGAAGGGAAGTAGAGCAGGAGCAGCAGCTTGAAAGAGGTGAGTGGGGAGGGGGTCCAGGGCACACGTGGTGGGTTTGTGACCCTGGAGCAGGGAGGAGAGGTCAGAGTCTGAGAGGGGCGAGAAGGTGGAGAAGGAGGGTGAGTTAGTAGGGGATGCAGTGGGTGTAGGGGTTGGAGCAGGAGGGGGTGCGGCGGAGGGAGAGGTGTTAAAGAGTTTACGGATATCTGAGATTTTATAAGAGAAGAAGGAGGCAAAGTCATCAGAGGAGATAGAGGAGGGAGGAGGAGGGGAGAGGGTTTAGGAGGGAGGAGAAGGTAGAGAATAGTTTACGTGGGTTGTTAGTGGAGGCTTGGATTACAGATTGGAAATAAGTACATTTAGCAGAGGAGAGAGCAGAGGAGAAGGAGGAGAGGAGAGTGTGGTAAAGGTCTAGGGCAGCAGGGAGTTTGGTTCTCTTCCATTTCTTTTCAGCAGATCGCAGTTGGTTGTTGTTGTTGTTATTGTTGTTGTTGTCTGGGTGTAACAAACAATGCATTTAAAACCTGTGCTGGTTTGTGGTACTGGTTTGTGGTACTGTGATGTGGAGCTGCCTATTTGTACCAGTCTCAGACCTCTTACTTACTCAATACCTTGATATGCAGCACAACTAGTGATAAATACAAACACATATCCATTACAATGGTAACCCACCTCAAAAATAGGACATATGTGCTTCACTAGTAAACTAGTGTTTCTGAGCAAAACAGTGTGTTGACTGACCTTTTTTGAGCTTTATCACCTGTGTAGGTGTTGGGTTTTTTTACGTAAGGTTTTTCGGGGGCTGGGATTAAAATGTGTATGGAAATAGCATTTAAATCTGTTCACCAAGATATAGTGGTGTGGTATAGCCCCGGGGCAAGGCTGGTCTGTGCCCTTGAAATGTTAGACACAGACACAGAAACTGCAGTTCAGCGCTGTCGCATACTTTTATTCACAAAAACAAATAAACAAAACACAGGAACAAAATAAAGGTTTTAAACAAAAACACCTTAAAACACTACGAAACAAAACTCTTCAAAATAAACAAAACAGCACCCAAGCTTCGGCTTGTGGCCAGGGGTTGATAGACTACCAATCAATCAATCATTCACCACCTGGCCACATTCCACACTTCTCCAATCACACAATTAACAATCAAACAATGTGGCGAGGTATGACACAGGCCCGGTTTTTGGGATGGAACCGCATAACAGTCTCACGTTTTGATTGGTCCATGTCTGTCACATGGATATGTCGTCACACGAGTGGAAAAGCTTGCAGGCATTTTTAACATTGTGATCAGAGAGAGAGAGTGATCTGCTTTCCACAACCTTTCCATTAAAATATAATGTGGTATTACGCTGTACTGATATAACAAACTATGGGTGATTACTTTATATGAATTATCATGTTATGCACGAACGTAAGAATTGGCTTTCTATGCTGGTGTACTTTTTTCTTTCAAGTAGCATATATCAATAATCGTTTTTGCAATATATTTTAATATAAAATGTATACACTATTGCCGTTTTGTTAGAGGATACATTAGTTTATCTCTAATGTAATCACAGTTTTACATATAGACTGCCCCTGTTTTCATTTACGTCGCAAATTCTGGGCCGCTTTGCTTTTCAGATAATGTCGCAAATTCTGGGACGATTTGGTTTTTAGATAATGTACCAAATTCTGGGCCGCTCTGATAACATCCCAGTTTCTGGGCTGCTCTGGTTTTTAGATAACGTCCCGAATTCTGCATTTTCGAATTCAGGCCATTTTTTGAGATATTCTGCTTAGCTGACAGCCGAGTTTCTAAGTCATGCATGCACAGTTTACCATAAACTGGACCTTTAATTCATTTAAGAGTAACCCTTAGTACATGAATCAAAGTTAATGTATTTTTTACTCTCCCCAGAAAACATTTAGGATCATGGTATTCCAAAAAAAAAGGTCTCATTTGCTTATGTAATGTCCATCAGTATATAGTGAGGCGTATGGGGTTTATCAGAACTTCAGGGTTTAAGAGACCAGTGCCCTTCAACAACTTCAAATAAATCCTATTGTATTGTATTAGTCAACATTTCCCTTATCTATTCCTGATAGTTTATACTGTAGGTCAGGGGTTTTCAACCTTTTTTTGAAACTGTACCCCTTCTATCTGGAGGTTTCAGCTCGAGTACCCCTTTACAACCTTTACAATTTTCGCTCAGCTGAACGGTACCTCAGTTACAATAAAATGGAGAATAATCTGATGACCCCCCCCCCCCTGTTTATTTAATAAATTTGGGTGACAAACTGCTGGTTTAGGACAGAACAACAAACAGTAGGCTTAATTCTTAAAACTTTTAACTACAAGTATTTGGATGCACAGAATTAAAAAGACAAGTATTGGGTTAGGAGCACACCTAATTTTTTGTAACTTTGACAGCCTTTTGTAAAAGTGAAGGCCTTTTGATACCCAGCATACACTGCAATGCCCAGCAAAGTTATACACTGATATTCTGATAGCACAGCAATTCAAATGAAGTTTGCAATTGGTTGTGTTCCTCAAATACACAATAAAAAGTGATATTTATAGGGTATACAGTTATACAGCGATACAGTGGTTTCGGACATCTAAGAACAGGTACTGCGAGCATCTGGATCATCTGGAGCATACCCAGAGGTACTCTGTAGCCTCCTAGGACATTCACAGCTTGTTTGACACCCTCTTGTAGTTGCCCGTTTCTGCATATAAAGCAAAATGCTGTTTGTCAATCTCTCTTTTTTCTTATAAATCAGTCTTTGCAGGAATCATTCCAAAAACACTTGAATCAGTTAGGGACTACCAGTTTGACACTACAGGCCTTTAAATTGCAGTACCAGTGTGCAAGTTGCTAAGTGGTTGCATTCCTCAAATTTGCACTGCAAAGTGATATTTTAAAGAATAGGGTATATAGTGCTTTTTTTCGCCTCTGCTCGCTTTTGGTGCAAAACTATACTTCGATACACTCAAGCTGATACTGTGATCACAAAACACTTGGAATGGACTTAAACTGGTGCTTCTGTTGCATAAATACACAACAAAATGTGCACATTTCAGGTCTTATATATAATGGACATTTTTTGTATGTATTTTGCTATAGGAAATCGCGGTCGGTGGGGTCCTCCTGTCGTACCCCATGAGTCCACAAATCCTGGGCAAACAAACTCGCTAGTACTCTCTTTAGATGCACAACAGTCTTAGCTAAAGAAAATGGGTTCCTTCAAGTCCGTATGACCCACGACCGCCGTTGGTCGAGCCTTACCCCCGATGGTGTTTTTATAATGGGATTTGCCATAGGGAAGGGGGTGGTCTCTTATCGTACCCGTATCTCCACGACCCCTGGGCCAACGAACTCAGAAGGGCACTCTTTGCGTGCACAAGAGTCTTAGCTAAAGAAAGACATTGGCCACGGGTTCGTACGCCACCCCACCGCCAGATGGTGGGCGTTGCCCCAAAGGGGTTTTATAATAGGATTTCCCATAGACATTTTTCAGGGTGCTATATCTCAGTTTCCGGGGGTCCCCGAGACTTGAAAATCGGTACGGAGGTCCACCTCGGGGCCCCTGTCGATCCCTCCAAACGATGTGTCCCCAGCTAGAAAGGACAGCAGTTTAGACTTTTTTTGCCAACCTGGAGCTCAAAAGCTATTGGAAATGCAACCTTGACATGCCATCATGCTGAAAATGTGTACATTTGTTGAAAATGTAGCATTTGAAAACAGGGCGTATCTCGGGTTCTGTGGGGGTTAGGAACTTGATTTTTTTTTTGCGGCGGGGCCCCATGGTGCCCGGCACAAGGAGTCACCATTTTCATGGTTCAGATGCCAGGACAGCTTGGCAAAGTGAATTTTTTCGTCATGACATGAGTTTTTGGGTGAACCACCACACCGTTTTAGGGGGTGGTTTGGGGTGCTCCCCTGAGTCTATATCACTTTGAGTGGTGGTTCTACGTGCTCGGGTTCGAGAGATATGCCTGAAATGTGTTTATCAACCCTGCCATAGACATGAATGAGGCTGAACACCCTGAACGCCCTGAAAATATTTTTTGCAAAGAATTGCTACGAAACTGGGCATGTTACATTCAGGCTGGTTTAGAACCCTTCGAACGGTGGTTGTAGGTGCTCTGGTTCGAGAGATATGACTGAAAATGTGTTTTTTAACACTGCCATAGACATGAATGGGGCTGAATACCCGAAAATATATTTAGCAAAGAATTGCTACGGTGGGTGTATGCGTGCAGGGATTGCATGGTGGTGTGTGCGTGCAGGGGTTGCATGGTGGTGTCTGCGTGCAGGGATTGCATGGTGGTGTGTGTGTGCAGGGGTTGCATGGTGGTGTGTGCATGCAGGGGTTGCATGGTGGTGTGCATCCAGGGGTTGCATATTGGTGTGTGCATGTTGGGGTTGCATGGTGGTGTGTGCATGTAGGGGTTGCATGGTGGTGTGTGTGTGCAGGGGTTGCATGGTGGTGTGTGCGTGCAGGGGTTGCATGGTGGTGTGTGCGTGCAGGGGTTGCATGGTGGTGTGTGCGTGCAGGGGTTGCATGGTGGTGTGCATCCAGGGGTTGCATATTGGTGTGTGCATGTAGGGGTTGCATGGGGGTGTGTGCGTGTAGGGGTTGCATGGTGGTGTGTGCGTGCAGGGGTTGCATGGTGGTGTGTGCGTGCAGGGGTTGCATGGTGGTGTGTGCATGCAGGGGTTGCATGGTGGTGTGCATCCAGGGGTTGCATATTGGTGTGTGCATGTAGGGGTTGCATGGTGGTGTGTGCATGCCGTGGTTGCATGGTGGTGCGTGCGTGCCGGGGTTGCATGGTGGTGTGTGCGTGCAGGGGTTGCATGGTGGTGTGTGCGTGCAGGGGTTGCATGGTGGTGTGTGCGTGCTGGGGTTGCATGGTGGTACACGTGTGTGGAGGGGAATTGGAGTGCAGGTTTTGCGCAAAAGAGGGGCGGGGAAAATACTGGGAAGGGTAAAAGAAAAATTACTACAATCATTTATTTTCACTTTTGACTCCCAGTCTCCTTTCCCTCACTTTATGATTTTATTTTGTGATTATTTAATTATTGTCAAAATAAACGGCCTTCATCTACTCACAGTTGCAGTCTCATTTCTGTCCAAAAAGAACATGAAACACTACAATATTTTTTCGGAATACCATGTTTCTTCCCAAAAATGTGTTTTAATATTAGCCTTTAATAAAAGAAAACGACTGCTTTAATTAATTTTCATGTATCTATTTCAGTGCAATGTAGTTTCTTCATGTAATAAGAAATACGTTTTTTTTAACATTTACATTTTATTTCTGTTTTTTCATTTAAAAAAAAAAGATTTCTGGGGAGAGTAAAAAATACATTAACTTTGATTCATGTACTAAGGGTTACTCTGAAATGAATTCACGATCCAGTTTATGGTAAACTGTGCATGCATGACTGTCAGCTGTCAGCTGAGTCCCCAAAACTGGGCTGAATTCGAAAATGCAAAGTGGCCCAGAATTTGGGACGTAAATGAAAACAGGGGCAGTCTATATGTAAAACTGTGATTACATTAGAGATAAACTAATGTATCCTCTAACAAAACTGCAATTGTGTATACATTTTATATTAAAATATATCGCAAAAACGATTATAGATATATGAAATAAAAAAGTACACCACCACAGAAAGCCAATTCTTACATTCGTGCATAACATCATAATTCATATAAAGTAATCGCCCATAGTTTGTTATATCAGTACAGCGTAATACCACATTATATTTTAATGGAAAGGTTGTGGAAAGCAAATCACTCCCTCTCTCTGATCACAATGTTAAAAATGCCTGCAAGCTTTTCCACTCGTATGACGACATATCCATGTGACAGACATGGACCAATCAAAACGCGAGACTGTTATGCGGTTCCATCCCAAAAACCGGGCCTGTGTCATACCTCAATGTGGCTGTGCAAACGGTGGCCATCTTGACTCCATGCTGTTCCTTCTCCTAGATGGCCACCAGCCACCAAACTCTCTCTCTCTCACACACACACACACAGCTGAAACCCAGTGTTTTGTACTATTCCAGGCTTCTCCTAGCAAGCTTTCAACCGTAAATAATTCCATTATTGTCTGCAAGCCTTTTATTACGCAACGTTCTACAGCTGTGGACAGAAGTTTTGCATCACCCTATAGAATTAACTACTTTTGCTTCATAAAGTCAAATGAAACCTGCTGAATAATGTTGAACATATTGAATTGCATACCACTTTGTAGTCTTCCATATAGTTAATGAAAAAGTGACAAAAATTTAAAAAATGTGACATTTTAAAATCTAACATGGAATACTGTACTACTGTCATGGCTTGCGGTAGACTTTTGCAATATCATATTGTAGTTACCTTAATTACACAATGTAAAATAAAAGATCTAAGTTGTGTTCATATAGTTTTTTTTGTTTTGTTTTGTTTTGTTTTAAATTATATCAGTCCTGAAATTCTAGGTGATGTAAAACTTTTGTCCATTGCTGTAGATTGAAAAGCAAATCAACATTTTTGGCTCTAATATTAAATACTTGCATTTATATACTGTGTTAGTGGTATTGGTTTTATTTGTAATGTATTTCACAGACCACTAAAGGGAGACTTTAAATTAAAGGTTAATATTAAAGTATGAAGGACTGGATTATCTCATTAGTGGGAAGGACAAGAGAATTACATTTGTTAGTAATGTACAACATGTGCAAAATTCAAGCAATATAATCTTGATTTAAGCAGCTTGATCAATGTTATATATATACTGTAGGGTTCCACTGTATGTGTAGACTGCACTGGCAATTTGAAGTGACGCATCACTGCATTCATGAGACTTTCCAAAAAGGTTATATTTACTGCAAATAACACCATGTCAAATTGAACACTGTCCCTTTAAATAAATATTTATTCTGTGGTTACCATGGACATGCAAAGGGGTTATGGATAAGGAAGATGGTCACAGCTTAGATATCCTCTATAGGCTGCTTAGTATTATTGTACCTGTTAACAGTTTTTTGGGGAAGCAAATGTTATTTTCAATTTTGAATGAAAGGTAACTTTCTTTATTGAAAATTGACTTTGTGATGCCAATGCAGGGCACAAATGGTACAGCATGTGCTTTATTTGGACAGTTGTAGAGAAGATGATATATGAACGGCAACATATACCTATGCTGGTGATGCAAGACCTTTTTGCAGAGAATACCTGTAAATAAACTAGTGCTGGGACAAACACAGGATTTTCATGTTCGGATATTCGCTCATAATTTTAATATATTCGTTCGGATATGCGTTCGTTTTCAAAAAGTTAAATTGCTCTGAACGCAGGCAGAGACAGCATAGCAGCAGGGGGTGTGGCCGTAACCCCTGTGTGTGCCTTTATTTTACAGCAAGACATTACAACACGGTAAAATAGAAAAATACCCCAGGAGTAAAGAATAAGTTGTGTAGGACTTACTTTACCCCAGTGAATACAAAACAAAAGCTGCCAAATAGCAGTTCAAGTTAAACGTTGTTTTGTAAATAAAGTTGACACCGCATGTTATTTATTTTTAACTTTTTTTTTCATTCTTTGCCACTGCCGTTTCTTCACAGTAAACAGTGGCCATAGACACATTTTCATAAAGTAATAACATGAGGTTTACTTGTGCCTTTTTGTAGCTGAACAAGCAAACGAAAACTAAAATTTAACTTTAAACACTTCAAATAAAACAAACGTGGAAGTGGCATTGTAAAACGAAGAGGAAAAAACTCACCATTTTGGTTCTCGTTTATTACATTCCACATATTTTGCAACAAAGAATATATAATATATACAATCTATATAAAAATCACTACACAACATTTCCAGCAAGTTGGGCACTGTTTAAGCAAGGTATTTCAGAATGATGTGCTTGCCTTTTTTCTGTCCCATGAAATCTGCTTTGTTTACTTTTTGCTGTCTAAAACTTTTAAATAGAGTCTTGAGCTGCTGTGTTGATCCTGTGTTTTTTGCATATATTTGCCATTTTTTAAACTGTTGCGCAACTTCTGGTGAGGCGGTAAATAAGTGCAAGATATTTATGTAATTTCTAGCAAATACTACATCTGATTTTTGTATCTGAATGCATGTCAAAAAATATTAGTTTGAATATTCCGATATTTGTCCCAACACTAAAATAAACTGGATGGGCTTGGTGGGTGACGTCACAGACCAGGAAGCACGCAGGCAAAGTACTGCGGTTGAGTCGCCAATGCGCTCGCATTTATTTAATAAAAATAAAAAACACAAAACAAAACAGCATGATGATCAAACATACAAATTGAACATGGAAAATAAAGCAAATATCTGCTGAAATGCAGCCATCCAGATAGCAATTGACCTGCAGTGGAGAGTGCTGCATGGCATTTTTGCCACAAATCGTTATCTGAGCTGAGTGGAACCGGGGGTCAGTGTCCGGTGCCCCTTCTGTCCCACGGAGGAGTCTGTTTTCCATTTGTTTGTGGATTGCCCTCGGCTGCAGCCCTTCTTTTTGTTTTTAGAGAACCTGCTGGCTTCCTTGGGGGTTATTTTTACAAAAAAGTTTTTTGTTTTTAGTGTAAAGTATAGTTTTGCACGGAGGGATAGGGGCTCATTGGTTAACTTTGCCCTTGGTCAGGCAAAATTAGCTATTTTAAAATCCTGAAAAAATAAAATTTTAGCCACTGGTTTTATAAATCCTATTAGTATTTTTAGGATCCTGATGGTCTCCAGGATCAAGATGGAGTTTGCCTATTTTAAAATGGTGCACGACCTGGACAGTTTTGAGAGCGTTGGTGCATTGGGGAGGGGGTGTGTGCTGTGAGTGAGGAGGGGCAGCTTGTTCTGCTCACGTGAGAAACACTCTGAAAGACTGAGATCCCATTGAACTGGAATTTTTGAAACTGGAATGAGAAATGTTGGATCTGTTATGTTATTTTTCACCAGTGTATTTTGTTTGTTTTGTTTTGGCTTTATTTCGTTTTTATATTGTATTCTAATTTATAGAATAAAGGGATTTTAAAAGTCAAAAGTCTCTCTCTCTCTCTCTCTCTCTCATTAACTAACCGTCTCCCTCTCGCCCCAAACCCAGCGTCACAGGCTCAAATACAGAGATGTCAGTGTTCTGTATTACAATGCCGGCTTTACAAAGGACTGAATACAGATTTGCATGTACATCATTTATGCAGTTTGGGTATATTTCAGATCACTCTGGCCCAGTAGTTTTAGTTGAAATCAATTCCAGTGCTTCTGTGGACCAAATATATAATGCTGCTGCCACACTATTGGAGTCATCCAATTATTGAAGTGTAGGTAAAAAGAATGAGGATTCTACAAAGAAGCGCACTGAAAGGTATGATGGGAACATGTGTTAAAATTCTCTTTTTTATGTACAAGAATAGCCTTGAATATTAGAAAGTATAGTGATGTATTGGGTGTGCAAGAACATGCTAGGCACTTTATTCAGACTGCTCAACTCACAAGGAGCCTTCAATACACAGGAAACTTTGCAATGCGTTTTATTAATACAAGGTACATACAGTAAAAAAGCATTAATCAACTAATATAGGTGTACAATCAATGAATACACACATTTAAGTATAATTCTATTAATAAATAAAGTAACAATGCAAATCAAGACAAGTTTCAGTTCAGGACAAATGTCCAGGCTCAATACTTAGTTTAATAAAGAAAAAGAAAAAAAGTAAATATCTGAAATAAGGAAATACGAATTCTCTTGATAACAACATTCTTTAACAAACAGATGAAGACCATAAATCCTCAAGCAACTAATGCTAAATGTGTAAAATCAAAAGCAATAATGATACTAAATAACATAAAATCAGGTAAACAAAGACACCTTTCAATTCAGGACCATAGTCCAGGCACAAGCAGGGCTGTTTTTCAATTCCAATTCCCATTTCCTTTATCAATTCCAACACGATTGAGCAAAATTGCAATTAGCAGTATTGTTAAAATGAGGTTCTCACAATGGCAACAAATTACTTGCATTGAAGTAGTCACTGTCAATTAAATTGGCTTCAATGAAAGCAGGTGAACAAATCACAACAAAATAGAAATCCCAATTCCTTCAAAAGGCATTAGAAATGGAACTGACCCCTGGACACAAGACTTGGTTCAATAAAGTAGTATGACTTGCATATAAACCAGGCTTAATAATGGAAAATACTTTTTATAAGATTGCAAAGCGGGTATATTATGCACTCATGAATTCAGGGAAGCAGAAAAGACCTTTAATAAAACTGATCATCCTCATCTGCAGTTCTCTCTTTTATTCCTGTTTCAACATTGGCTTTCATTTCTTTGAGCTCTGTATCTAAAGCAGGTGGCAACACAGCCAGCAGCTCCCGAGCAATTTTCTCAACTCTCATATTTGAGCTTGTTTCAAATTCCTTCTTCCTCTTCAGTACAAGGTTATATATCCCATCCTGTGCAGCATCACAGTCATTTGCCAGTTTTCTACGTTCACTTTCAAACACAGGGTTGCTGGGATCTAAGGTCATGAGCTTCCCAAGGCTGCCGACTCGATCCATGAGGTACTGGCTGGAGACCTCCGTGTAGGTCCCTGAAATCATGTGGACCAGGCTGGCAATTTTAGATGCTTGGAAAGCCTGGCTGTAAATCGTGCCTTTTACAAAAGCATTGCGGGAATACCCTGCTACTTTTTGAATGTTCTCAGCAGTAGAGACAAACTCCTTAAGAGATGTGCTGAGACAGGTTTTGATTAAATTGGATATCATCTGGAAGAACCGTACCATTTTCTCCCATTGCTCCTTAACCTGCCCCATTGCATCAAGGCCCTTGACCAGCATCTTCATGGCTGTCTTGAAATCTATTTCCTTAATCTCACAGCTTCTCATTCTGACCAGGATGTCTGTCAGTTCCTTGTTGTTCTTCTCCAGGTTTTCCATACTTTTCTGGTACATGTCTTGCACTTGTTCCAGCTGGACTCGGCTCTGCTCTATACGGAAGCGGGCGTTGTCAGATGCAATTTGGCCAGCACTTTTCTTGTCTCCACTTTCCGGAGCATGTTTGGCCATTTGTGGTGGCGTGGCAGAAAAGGGTGAAGACTTTGTGATGACCTTGCTCTTGGAGTCAAACTGTTGAGTCTGTGTTTTCAGGTTCTTGATCTGGGCAATGAGTTGTTTCATCTTTTCCACAGTACAGTCTCCGGTGGGTGCAATATCTGTCAAGGTGTCACAGATAGAAATGGCAGCCTTACAGATGCTCAGTGCCTTCTCTTTGGGCTTGCAGCTTTCCTCGCTTTGAATTAAACCTTCAGTGTTTTCAAACAACTTCTTCCACCATGCTGAAGTTGCAGAGCATGTCTTTTCATTATACACTTCACTCCATTTGATTTTGTCTTTGTCCACAAGGCTGTGGATCTGCTGTGCCAATGTCAGGAGTTGCCCTGATTTGGAATAAACATTGTTAGCAGCAAAGGGGTTAGACTCAATATCTCTTTTTTTGGTACTACCTCCTACAGCAGAAGCTAGTTTGGCTGGTTCAGAGACTATTCCCACCATACCAGATATTAAGCCATCCAATGAACTTTGCAAACCTTGCACAAAGTTCATGCCAACCATATCCCAGCCACTGGGCATGGAATCCATCCCTTGTTTGAACTGTTTATGTGTTTCTTCCAGCTGCTTGTCCATCTTCTTAATTATTTTCAGACAGCTTTTTAGCTTCCTCACTGGACTCTTTCTTCATCTTTGCTTCCTCCAGTTTGAAATTGATAAGCCTGATATCTTCTTCGTAACACTGCTTTGAATTCATGCAGGCCTCTAGCATTTCCTGGATCAGGAGAATAACATCAGTGAATTTCTTCTCTGTTGACACTGCAAGCCTTGTGCACTCTTCTGCTATCGTGGATATGTTTTCAAGTTGACTAGGGAGTAACGCCTTGATGAGTTCATCATTGTCTTGAAGAAGTGTGTTCACTGTCATTTTCATATAGTTTGGTACATTGTGGGAGTGGAGCCAGATTTGGTCCATGTTGGTGTGGGCCTCGTTGAAAGCGACCCACCCTGAATTGCTGACCTGCATGAGACAGGCTCGGAATGAATCCGGGTAGCGGATGTACTTGAAGCCATCCTTTGGTGGTTTTTGATTTATAGAAAAGTCAGAATTTGAAGAAATAAACACAAGCTCTCCTAAAATTGCTATAGAGAGGGACCCGGGCATCAGGTACTCCTCCCAGTTAGCATAAGGTTTCATCAGTAGTTCAGTTTCTTTCCTCACAGCTTCAGCCTTGGAAATACCCAGAACAGCCTTTTTCACTTCTGCATTTGTAGAATCATTAGTAGAATCATTCTTCCTCTTTCCTATTGGAATAGAACAGATAATTGTATTATTAGAGCCATATGTATATAATGATATTGATATGAAATCCATACTTACTAAGGGAATATTGTGAGGATGTTTTGAATTACTAACGCAGCTGTTTATTGCTACATCTGGTCCACTAAATGCAGGGACTCAAGCATTCATTGGGAATTTGAGTAAAACGCAATTGTCCCACCAGGACCGACGTAACCATATAGGCAGAACAGGCAGACGCCTAGGGCAGCAAATTTAAGGGGGCGGCAAAAACGGTACATAATTACATTTTATACTTCACATTTATTTAATCGTAAAATGTTCAACATCTTAGATCACTGTTTCTTGTTCTGCAAAACTTATTGCTGATGTTACTGAACCATATCCTGAGCAGCGGTGTAGTCCTAAATCTGGAAGTACGGGAACGCTGGGGCGGGGCTGGGGGCTTGATCATGCCGGTGCGAAATCTGGTCTCCCCTGGGAACAGGCTTGTGGTTGTTGAGCCCGTTGCTAAGCAAAGGACGCATTGAAATTCCTTGCGTATTCAAATGGGGCGTGGCATTATTGGATTTCATTTAATTACTCTGACAATGATTCTTATAAAAGGACGTTGCTAATACAGGATAATCAAAATGTTTTACCGATTTTACACACCCAAACTTTTTTCACATTTTGTTGTGTCAGTTCCTCAGAGTTTCATTCATTAAATGAGGAATTTTTTTCCCACTTAGCTACACACCATACTCCACACTGTTAAGGGGAATTGAGAAATTGAGAAAAAA
>CM060269.1:16461166-16584815 GCA_030684275.1 Acipenser oxyrinchus oxyrinchus | reverse complement strand
ATACATTAAAAATACAAAACTGAAAGATCATGGATTGGATTGGATTTAGGTCAGGGCACTGACTGGGCCACTCAAGGACATTTACTTTTTTGTTCCTTAGCCACTCATGTGTTGTTTTGGGTCGTTGTCATGCTGAAAGGAGAACTTCCGTCCCAGTTTCAGCTTTCTTGCAGAGGGCAACAGGTTTTCCCTCAATGACTTTGTAACGGTTTGAAACTAAAAGCTTCAGCCGACAGCGAATAAAACAAAAAAAACAAGGGTGCTCAATTAACAAATTTAATACCACACACACCAGTAAACTATACACAAGTGAATCACAAACAATTTAAGACAAGCACACAAGTAGTAGAGGGAAAGGTAATAAACAATTTTAAAAAGTCAGGCAAGGAAAAAAAGATCTGAAATAGCTAATTGCTAATATGGTAAAAAAAAAAAAAAAAAAAAAAAACTTATAAATGCATAAGTTACATACATAACAAAAGCTACCACACACATATCACTCATGCAAAGCAATGTCCCAAACAAATCAAGTCCAAAAAATAATCCAAGTAATCCAACCGAGCAGAAAAGAAACAAATCCAAATCCAAAATGCAAACAAAAACAAAGTCCAGCAGAAAAAAAGAACAAATGGAAAAAAAACCCAGAATGATCTCAAACGACTGTTTGTTTGTTTGTTGATGCTTATTGTGTAGTTCAAGTGGCAGTCCAACAGCAACAAGTTGTCCAAAAGATGTTCCAAGGTAGTATAGTTATTATTTAATATAATTTTCTTGTAAATAAAATCCTGAAAGCAAACTGGAACCCATTCAGTACCTGCACACATTCCACACCGCCATACACAAAATGGAGGAACACAGACCTGCCTCCCTTCCCCCTCTACCTGTTTAAAAAAGAACCAAGGCTCATGGGAGTTCAGCCTTCTTAAAAGGGAATCCCTAATTAATAGATACAATGATTAAGAAGTTACCTGGCCAGGCATTTTAACTAAAGGGAGTGTTTATTTAAACACTTGTGTGGCTAGGGCCACAACTTTGCTCCATTCATTTTCCCTTCTATCCTGACAAGTCCCCCAGTCCCTGCCGATTAGAAACATCCCCATAACATGATGCTGCCACCACCATGCTTCACAGTAGGGATGGTGTTCTTTGGCTGATGCGCTGTGTTGGGTTTGCACCAAACATAACGCTTTGCATTTAGGCCAAAAGGTTCCATTTTAGTTTCGTCAGAACCACAAAACTTTTTGCCACATGGCTACAGAATCTCCTGAGTGTTTTTTTTTTTTTTTGCATACTTCAAACGGGATTCAAGGTGGGCTTTCTTGAGTAATGGCTTCCTTCTTGCCACCCTACCATACAGGCCAGATTTGTGGAGTGCTTGTTGTCACATGCACACTTTGACCAGTCTTGGCCATAAAAGCCTGTAGCTCTTGCAAAGTTGCCATTGGCCTCTTGGTAGCCTCTCTGATCAGTCTCCTTCTTGCTCAGTCATCCAGTTTGGAGGGATGGCCTGATCTAGGCAGGGTCTTGGTGGTGCCATACACCTTCCACTTCTTAATAATCGTCTTGACTATGCTCCAAGGGATATTCAGGGCCTTTGATATTTTTTTTATACCCATCCTCTGATCTGTACCTTTCAACAACTTTGTCCGGAGTTCTTTTGAAAGCGCCTTGGTGCTCATGGTTGAGTCTTTGCTTTGAAATGCACTACCCAGCAGAAGGAACCTACAGGAACTGCTGAATTTATCCTGAAATCATGTGAATCACTACAATTTAAAACAGGTGGAGGCCACTTAACTTGGTGTGTGATTTTGAAGGTGATTGGTTACACTAGAGCTAATTTAGGATTGCTATTACAAGGGGGGTGGACACTTATCCAAGCTATTTAAGTTTTTATTTTTAATTAATTTTCTACAAATTTCTAGAAGATATTCATCACTTGGAAGTTGTGGGGTAGGATCTGTAGATAAATGAAAAAATATATATATTTTAATGCATTTTAATCCCAGGCTATAAGGCAACAAAAGGTGAAAATTTTGAAAGGGGGTGTAGACTTTCTAAAGGCACTGTATATATAACAGTACTTAATTTGTGCCGGGGCTTGCAGGGATACAGCCCCAGAATCTCTTCAGTTATGAAAGTCTCTGTGACAGAGATCGAGATCGAGGTCTCTGTGACAGAGATCGAATGATTCTTGGTGTTAGGTCTCCCTCCCGACCTGCGAGGCAGCTGCATAAAGGGATAATTTGTCAAGGCACCGACTAGAGGGGAGGCATGCCTTGATTTAGTCTTTTCAAATAACGAAGACAGAACAACTAAAACAGAGGTCAGAGAACCATTGGCAAACTCAGACCACAACATGGTCTCATTTGAAGTATTTTTTAAAACCCCAAAAGTAATGACTAAAGCTAAGGTTTACAATTTTAGAAAAGCAAACTATGAAGGTATGAAAACAGAGACTAACAGAAGTAGATTGGAGTAAAATAGAGAAAACATCCACAGAAAAAGGATGGCTGTTTTTTAAAAATGTAGTACTAGAGGCGCAAAACAATTACATCCCAAAAGTAGACAAATCTAAATCTAAAACAAAATGGCCAAAATGGTTTAATAGATCAATTAAAAAAAATATTCAGGGAAAAAAGGCACTTTACAGAGTGTTTAAAAGGGACCAGAAACAAAGTACACAGAAAGAGTACTTGGAACTGCAAACGCAAGTCAAAAAGGAAGTTAGAAAGGCCAAGAGGAGATAGAAATCAATATTGCTAAGGGGGCTAAAACCAATTCTAAAATGTTTTTCCAATATTATAACAGCAAGAGAACATTCAAGGAGGAGGTTAAATGTCTAAGAGACAAATGGCAAAATCATAGATGAAGAAGAAAATAGCAAATATATTAAATGATTACTTTTCACAGGTTTTTACAAAGGAGGACACAGACAACATGCCCCACATATCGACCTGTTCCTATCCAATTTTAAATAACTTTAGCATAACAGAGGCAGAAGTGTTAAAGTGACTAGGAGCTCTTAAAATAATCAAATCCCCTGGGCCAGATGAGATCCTCCCAATAGTACTCAAAGAAATTAAAGAAGTTATTTACAAACCGCTAACCAAGATCATGTAACAGTCTCTTGCACAGGGGTTGTACCGACAGACTGGAAAATTGCAAACGTAATACCGATCCACAAAAAGGGAGACAAAACCGAACCAGGTAACTACAGACCAATAAGCCTGACTTCTATTATATGTAAACTTATGGAAACTATAAGGAGGCTGTGTGGTCCAGTGGTTAAAGAAAAAGGGCTTGTAACCAGGAGGTCCCCGGTTCAAATCCCACCTCAGCCACTGACTCATTGTGTGACCCTGAGCAAGTCACTTCACCTCCTTGTGCTCCGTCTTTCGGGTGAGACGTAGTTGTAAGTGACTCTGCAGCTGATGCATAGTTCACACACCCTAGTCTCTGTAAGTCGCCTTGGATAAAGGCGTCTGCTAAATAAACAAATAATAATAATAATAATAATAATAATAATAATAATAATAATAATCTAAAATGGAAAATTACCTATATGGTAACAATATCCTGGGAGACAGTCAGCATGGTTTTAGGAAAGGGAGAGCGTGCTTGACTTTTTTGAGGATGCAACATTGACAATGTATAATTGCAAAGCATACGCCGACACAGGCGCACGGGATTTAATCAATAAACATAAACAAAAAGTAAACAATAATGTCATGTGACGCTACCAGCGATGGTAGCGCACAGAGGACGATACATGACTGTACAAACACTCAAAATAAACCACAATACAACAAACTATAAATCAAAGGTGCCGTGAAAACGGCAGGCCTTGCAGCAGCCCCGATCACAGTGACCTCTATGTTTTTATACTAACGCTCTGCGGGGTACGCCCACCTGCCTGCTGGAACAGCTCATTGCTTTCAGCTGCTGCTCCACGCAGACAGGTAATCGCCCACGGCACAGCGCAGCATCAGTTAAACAATTAATTCACGGGCGTGAGCTGGGTGAAGGAGAAGGCAGAAGAAGCAGCAAGGAGAGTTAGTAGGACAGAAGGTGGTCACTGACTGAGGGCGACGATGCCGACACATCCCAGGGGCAGAGGACCCAGCAACCGAAACGGGATAGAAAAGATGGTCGCTGACTGAGGGCGACGATGCCGACACATCCCAGGGGCAGAGGACCCAGCAACCGAAAACATGTATGAGGGTTATGACTCGGAGAGCCCCTCGAGAGGCAGAATAGAACAGAGCCTCGAGTGAAGCAAGATAAGCGCAGGAGCTGCGACAGGACTGATTTTGGCCGGGGTCCGCTCTGACTCACATGATGAGAACCCCTGAAGGTAAGGGAGGCGGATGCCTAGCCCTGAGGTCGGGAAGTGAGACTCACTTGCCCCCAGAGACGACCGATCGCGAAGGCATGTAAGAAGGTGGAGGAGGGAGGAGGAGGAAAACGAAACACTCGACAGAAAAGTTGCAGGTGATCAAGGCTTAAATAGAAAATAGATGCTAATTAGCAGGAAATTAGAAAATTAGAAGATTAGATGATTAGGAGCCACCCAGCTCCACGCCCCTGAACCACGCAAGCTAACATTTCACGGGCGTGAGCTGGGTGAAGGAGAAGGCAGAAGAAGCAGCAAGGAGAGTTAGTAGGACAGAAGGTGGTCACTGACTGAGGGCGACGATGCCGACACATCCCAGGGGCAGAGGACCCAGCAACCAAACGGGATAGAAAAGATGGTCGCTGACTGAGGGCGACGATGCCGACACATCCCAGGGGCAGAGGACCCAGCAACCGAAAACATGTATGAGGGTTATGACTGGAGAGCCGCCTCGAGAGGCAGAATAGAACAGAGCCTCGAGTGAAGCAAGATAAGCGCAGGAGCTGCGACAGGACTGATTTTGGCCGGGGTCCGCTCTGACTCACATGATGAGAACCCCCTGAAGGTAAGGGAGGCGGATGCCTAGCCCTGAGGTCGGGAAGTGAGACTCACTTGCCCCCAAAGGATGGACCCCGGCACCTCACGAAATCTCCCACACCGAAACAGATAAAGGACAGCACATGCCAACGCATAACATAGACAAAAGATCAGACGGACAAACGAGACAAACAGAGGGAAGGTTAGTGATTATTAGTAGGCTGTGATTATGTGTATACCTGCCGCTCAGTGGAGAGGAAAAAACCCCCTTGAGGCGATTGGGGAAAACTTCTGGTGGCCCGGCGGACAGGTAGCCCCCACTCCGGGCATACTAGCGATTTTAAAATGTGCTGCAACTATATCGTAGGGAGATGAATGAACATAAGAATCTACTGCAGAAGAGGACCAGCGCCCCATGGTCTTGATCAGGCTGTGGTTGATACTGGCCCTTGCAGCGGAGGTAGCTGCGCCTATACGAAATGAATGAAGAGTATAAAACTGAGGAGGGAGGCCTGCTCTGGAGAGGAGGGTGGAGAGGTGGGTTGAGAACCAGTGACGAGTGATAATAGAGTGAGAGGAATCGATGAATAAAGGGTCCAGGGGAGGATTTCCTGATGGAGAGATATTTTGACATTGCTGAGAAAGGGCAGATGGAAGATTCAATCCTTGAGAGCTGGATGAACTGACCACGCCGGAGTTGATCTGTCTTTGAAGCACGCAGCGAATTAAGAAGTAGGAGTTGGAAATACAAGAGAGATCACATAAACGAATACCCGCTGCAGGGAAGCTTGAAGCTGAAGGAACTGTGAATTCTGAGCCTCTGAGGAAACCGAAGAAGGCTGTGAGGCAGATGGTCTCCATGAGTAGATCCTCGTAGGGGGAGAAGCAACCTTTCCGAAGAGTAGAGATAAGTGAATGGATGATGTCTGTGGATATAGGCAGGCGGGAAGATGCAACGGAGGGGGAGCTTTTGAAGATTCCGCGGAGAGTCAGACGAACTACTGGTATGGAGAGGATGGCGGGCGAAGGCACGGACAAGATGCGGTAGTGATATTGAACTCCTGAAATGTAAGATTTAATGGATGCTGGGGAAAGATGAAGAGATTCCTTAGCATGGATGATGAAGGCCAGGATCCAGTCTTGATTGAAGGGAATGGGGTGGATATGATTATGAGCGCAGAAGGTTAAGAATGCTGACCAGGCTGTAGAATAAGAGGCTCTTGAAGAAGGGGCGAGGGCTGTAGACATGTAGTTTTGAGCAGTTTGAAGGAGGTTGCGGAGGGTAGGGTTCAGTCTAGAAGCAGCTGATGAAACTGTGGGGTCTGGAGGGGGTTCGGGAAAGCAGACGGGACCAGCTGACGGAACTTGGATACCTGCAGGCGAGAGAGAGCATCAGCAGCATTATTATGGGTACCAGGAAGATGGCGGGCATGAATTAAGAAGTTGAGAGATACGGAAGACCATATGAGACGACGGAGCAAGCGCATAATGAGGGGGGATGAAGAACGTCCTTTGTTGATGATGTGCACTGTGGGTTTGTTATCGCTGAAGAAAAGGATTGATTTCCTTGACCATTGGTGACCCCAGAGGACAGCGGCCACTACGATTGGATAAATTTCTAGGAGAGCCGTGGATTTCTCTTGAGGGGGAAGGAGCTGAATTTCAGGGGGCCAAGTGCTGGAGAACCATTCAAGAGCGAGGAACCCGCCGAATCCAATGGATGAGGCGTCAGTGAAGAGGGCAAGATCATGAGGGGCTGAAATAAAGTCATCATAAAATAGAGAGAGACCGTTCCAGTTAGTGAGGAGATTGATCCACATCTTTATGTCTTTTCTGGCTTCGCTGAGATTTTCACGTGAGAATTCATATTCTTGACAGTTGAGGAGAGGGCTAGGAGACGTGAGATAAATGTTCTGCCCTGAGGAATGATGCGGATAGCGAAATTAAAATGACCGAGGAGAGACAGGAGGTCCCGCTTCTTAATGAAAGAGGAGATCTGGAAACTGTTAATGAGTGAGAGAATGCGTTGGAGTTTGGCAGGAGGCAGACTGGCTTCAATTTCATGGTGTTGAGTGTAATGCCGAGGAATTCCAGGGAGTTAACAGGGCCGATGGTTTTCTCTTGAGAAAGAGGGACACCAACTAATGAGAAGAGGGTCTTAAGCTGATTAATTGCTTGGGCTGGAGGATCTGAAGGGGGAAATAAGCAGAAAGTCATCCATTAGATGGAGGAGGAAGGGAACATGATAGGTGTTGAGCAAAATCCAGCAGAGGGCTTCTGACAAGGAATCGAATATTTTGGGCTACTGCGGCAACCGAAGGTGAGCTGGGTAGAGAAATAGAACTTGTCTGCCCAGCAGACTCCGAAAAGGTGACGGAGGGAAGGATAAATAGGCATGACCTTAAATGCATCAGAGATATCGGCTTTGGCAAGCCAGGCTCCGTGACCTGCAATTTTGATGAAATGAATGGCATCTGAGAGCTTAATGTAGTGAAGAGCTTAACTCCTCGCTTGAAATGAGGGAGTTAATGCTGCGTGTGTAACCGCCTCGAGGAGCAGATAGGTCAATGATAAGGCGTTTCTTACCAGAATACTTGCGGGTAGCGATGCCTATGGGATTAATGCGAAAGGTAGTGAAGGGGGTGCTGCAAAAGGACCGACCATGAAGCCTTTGTCGACTTCGGCTTGGAGGAGGGAACTGACGACTTGTGGTTTCTGCGATGGCAGAATGGAGGTTTTGACAGATGTGTGACTCGGAAGGAACGTGAGAAACGCCAGTGAAGAAACCATTTGTAAGTCCATTAATTAGATAGGAGACGAACGGCTTGTCTGGATGATTTTGAAGCGCATTAGCGAGAGCCAAACGTTGATAGGAGTAAAACCTGAAGCAGCTTTGATTGTCACTTAGCTGTAAGAGGACATATGGACCGGGAGTGGGCGTCGTTGCAGAAGCTGCAGACATGGAGGTTCTTGCAGGAGCGGTTGAAGCAGACAGAAAAATTAAAGTTATTACATATTTGCCTGCCGCCTGAAAACTTGATGGGACGGCCGTAGACATCTTGGGCTTGAGATCTGGTGGGTGGAGCTGAAGCATGGATGGAAGCGGGGCAGGTTGACTTGAACTGAGAAGAGAAGACGAGGGACGAGGAATGGGTTGAAGGGAACTAGCTGCTGCCTTAGGGCACAGGTAAGAGGAGTGAGCTGTGGAGGCACATGCGCTGCAGGCGTTGGCACGAATTCCACTGAAGATACGGGTGAAAAGATCTGGGTCGGAACGGGACCAATCCACAATACGGTTGTCAGCTGAGAGGGTGGCAGCAGCTTTGGCTGCAAAAGCACGGTGGTATTGATAGAACAAGGTGCCTCCATAGCGCACAGACAATTCAACGACCAGGAAGAGATATTGATTTAGCTCCTGTAATCTGTGTGGATAAACAGAACAGAGAATGTCACGATAGATGGAGAAAGCGAGGACGAATTCTCCCGCAGAAAGGCTTTTTGAAGACGAGGGTCACGGGACTTTAGAGTGACTGAAACGTCTCCGCAGTCAACCACTCTGTGATCCAAAAACTCGGAAGACGCAATGAGAATAGAAACGAGATTAACATCCTTGCCTTCAATTATTTGCTTCCTAATTTTTGGAGAAATAGAATGGCTGGTAATAGCACAGGGAGAAGAGGAACCTGCAACAGTGGCCGAGGAGAGGTTGAACTCTGGAAGAGCAACAGGGGGTACTGAAGAGGACGTACCAAAAGTATGAGCAGGAGTGCTGGAACTGAAGGCAGGTGGAGCCGAGGAAGAATTCTCCAGTTTGTCAAGTCGGGCGCTGAGGGCTAGCTGAGTGTCTATAATGGGCTGGAGCAGAGTTTGCAGCTGATTAAACGTGACCTGAAGGGCGCCGCTGGTGGAGGAGACGGGCAAAGTAAGTGACTGCGGCGGCAGATGCTGAGGCTGCGCTGACTGCGTTGACTGCGCCGGCAGGGGGAGCTGGGCTGCGTGAGCAGGATCTTGCGTATGCGCAGCAGAAACAGGAGCTGAGAGAGTAGCAGAAGAGTAGGGCCTGACGGCCGAAGCTTGCAAGCGGGGGGGAAAAATCGGCTCGGCTGACAAGGCTTCACAATAAGTAAGAAATAAGGACATGCGATCCCCGCCGACAGGGATGGGAATGGAATTCTCAAAGAGAACTTTCAGCAGCTTAGGTGTCGTCCAATCTTTATAGTGGAGCTGCGGTGGAGGCTGGCTAGCGGAACCGCGCTTTGAGCAGCTCTTGCCTAGCTGAAAGCCGGGTGGAAGCAGGGTTGACGGGCGGGGCTGGTGCGGTCATGAGCCGGGACGAGGAACGGGATGTCTGACAGAGACGGACAGGTGGAGGAGTCGGAGGCAGGAACTCATCTGAGTCGGAAGGAAAGGCGACGGCTGAAGACTTTTCCATTTGGAAGCAGGTAGACTGCGCGTATTTAATTTGTTTGCAATAACGGTCTTCGTAATTTTTTTTTTTTTTGGAGTAATGCGTAACACTACCGGTCGGGAATTCAAAAACGAAACACTCGACAGAAAAGTTGCAGGTGATCAAGGCTTAAATAGAAAATAGATGCTAATTAGCAGGAAATTAGAAAATTAGAAGATTAGATGATTAGGAGCCACCCAGCTCCACGCCCCCTGAACCACGCAAGCTAACATTTAAATCAATTTACAACAAATAACGCAAAAATATACAATAAAACTACATATTTCCCATGTGTAGGGCAACCCTAAATATGATGCATAGCAGTTCTGGTTTCCAATTAACTTTAATGTCCCTGGCATGTATGATGAAGCAGAATCTGTGCAAGTCAAAGACACATCCCAAGTTAGCTGGTAGTTTGCGAACGTTTGGGCAATCGCTGTTATCATTATTTTATTTATTTATTATTATTTTTTTGGCAGGGCCTTAATGATGTTCAATATTAACTGGAACGCCAAAAAAAACCCCAAAAAAACCGTTTCAAAACCAAAAAGAAATATCACTGTAAAATGTTGCATTTTCTTTCAAAGTAAAAAGTTACTAGTTACAATTTTGTAACTCATGCTTTTAAAAGTAACTTCCCCATCACTAGTTGTACATAACAAAGCCATATGTTTTATGTATCAAAACCTGGTAAATATATTTAGCATTGTACACTATAGAGTGAAACACAATGTACTATAAATACAAATGCAAGTTAACTTACTTTTATAGACGAGCAGGCAGTGAGTCTTAATTGTGAAGCAGATAACAATTGCTATTGCGTGCTGGTAGGACCAGCACTGTACTTGTTTGTTTGTATAGACTCACCGTGTTTGTGTGTCTGTCCGTGCACCGTTTGTTAAGTGTTAGTCCGTTTTGTTTGTCTGTTTTATTTGGCCTCAAGTGCCGTGTCCTGTCTTCTGTTTTGTTTAAACGTTTTATTTATAATAAACCGGCGCAAGCAAGCGCTTTCATTCACCATTTCATCTCATCTGTCCTGTGTGTTATTTATCTTCTGGTTCTGACGTCACCACTCAGCCAGCCGTGTGACTTAACCAAAGAGAGCCCACATCTCAAAAGAAAGTGGCTAAACGAAGCCTTTCAATATGTTACTTCAGCCATTTAACATGCACACATTTGTGTGCTCGTCAGAAAATGAAAATGCTATTAAGATCAGAAATTGTATTTGTACAAATGATACTCATTTTTTCACAAGCAAACCCGCAACCAAGCTGTTACCATATGGTCACAGCAACGCTAAAACTGAATTATAATAATCCTAATTAGGGATAGGTCAGTGTAGTCAAATACACGATTACACGAAAATAAAATAAACTATTCTAATAGTATAGTACATATTCAAGTACACAAAAAAAACGTATACATTAGCTACTAGCAGAAGCAAACGCGGAGCAGCTAGCGGCTTCCGGGAGCATGACGCTGGCGAACTTGAATGAACTGAAATAAAATAATGTGTATAGCAAGTGCTAAAAGAAGCAATCCAAACGTGGGTAACATCGAAATTAGAAAGGTAATTTAACATTATGATGAATATAAAGACATACTAAATGTTAAGCAGTGACTAATAAGAAAAGGCAAGATACTTGGAGTTGGAATTGAGTTCTTTTTAAACTCTGGACTGCAGTCCAATGTAAAACATCTACTGTTGACTTTCTGTGAATGGATGGAGTAATGTCAACATTTGCACTGACCATTAAAAGTACAACCAGGTATCCATGTTTTGAATTATTTACAGGTTATTGAATAAACAAAGTAACTTGGCTTAGATTCATCTGATGTCAATACTTGATGGCTAGTTATAATTAGTAATGTTAAACTATTGTAATGTTGGAATGTATTTTCTATTGTTTTGGCCAGGTTACAATATTTACACTATTAAGATTATTTTATAAATATTATTTGTTAGAATTAAACAGTTAGTCTTGCTGAGTGATATACCAACGAGTCCTAGAAAGATTGTGAGTGGCATATTGACATAAACACATCGGATCCCAAATCAAAAAGTTAGACAATTCGATCGGGTATCTGGGTATCCATCGGGACATCTTACTGTGAGACTGGATATAATGTAAACAAAATTTTGAATTCACAACAAATAAAGCTGCTGTTTTATCTGCAAGTCTGGGAAACTGACGCCAAACAAGGCAGAACATTACTTTTTTTTCACTGTCATAATTGAGCCAGATGAAGCCTCCACTCTAAATGTTCGTCTTCATTTTTTTCATAATTACTTTCTTTATGATTTATTGATTTCAGCGCTTTCCTTTTGACTTATTGGTTGCTTAGTTGTAGAAAACCCGATTTGTAAAAGATTTGCCATGTCGCGTGAACTTCGGTACGCAGTCTCAGATTCACACTGTACAACAAATATGACATACGTCTGGAAAGTTAGGATTAGTTCGTAGTTATGTTTTTAAAAAATGATTTGTAAATGAGTTTGCGGCATTTTGGCACACTGGCCCATTTTCCTGGATTCATGAAACAGAAGCCATGTACATATATTACACTACTTAAATGTAAGCGGCCCAGTCGGGCCTGTGGTAGTTCATAATTACCCAGCTAACAATATTACGTTACCACAACGTTGGGCAACGTAGTGGGTTTCGTTGCGGCAACGTTGTACTGCAACGTTGCCACAACGTAAAAATGAAGTTCCCAGATTCGTTGCTACAACGTTGTAATGCAACATTGCCACAACGTAAAAATGATGTTGTGGCAACGTAGTTTTAAGTTGTGGGGACGTTGTGACCACATAGTATTATAAAGTTGTGGCAGCGTAAAAATGAAGTTCCTGCAGCTACGTTGCTACAACATTGTATGCTAACTTAATTAATATTCTCAAATCTATTTATACAACTTTTAAAAAGATACATATTGTTTTGCATTATGCATACAACAATCAATATACCATCAATATAATTATGTATGGCTTCTGTGATGAAGCATGTCGAAATTCCTTTAGAATTAACACACTAATCAATACATACATTTTACTTAAATCAAGCAATAATGTTTTCAAAGGAAGACAAACACAGAATTTAATTTTTAACAAACCTATTTAATATTGATTATACACCACGAATGAGTAAATAACTTGCATACATAAGTACAGTGACCTGCGGTGAACATTAACAAGGTAAGCATTCAGGGGATCGTCACATGTTCACCGCACGTCATTGTATAAGTAAATAGGAGCGGGGAGCCTCAAGGGAGATAATTGCTTGTAGTGGTTCAGGGAGTTGTGTCCAGTCACAGTTCTTATCAAATAAGTAGCGACTTTCTTTGGGAGAAAACTGATTTCATGCGATGAATTTGGAGAAGTGCTTACAACGGTGTTTCATATTAATCAAAACAATAGTCTTGGCAAGTAAACAGGGTGTCTGAATCCTGCTTGTGCAGGCAACTTTTACAAACAGAGAGAGGTCAGGCTTAGTCCTACCATGGTACAAGTTATTATAAGGCTATTAAACTTAAACATGTTTATTATAGCTTAAATTTAAATGAAACTAATTGAACTGACCACTATATGCTTTTTCAAAGGCAGTCTTTGTCAAATGCTTTGTTAACACACATTTGTATATGAAGTTAAACTGGCCCATTGACAACACACTGAAAAGGTAACATAATATGAGGCTCAGAGGGATATATATTTTTGACCCAGCTTAATATAATCAAATAGAGCTGGTGTTACATATTGAAAACATCTCTCATATATACATATACTTGTATTATATTATAGCAAGGATTCTGTGAACTTTGGTCCACCTGACTTTTTAGAAAAAGGAGGAGTTGGAAAAAGAGAGCGATGAAACCATGTTCCAATATTTTTTGTCAAGAAGTTATATCCAATCAGTTTTGAACAAGGAGTTGAACAGATCCTTCTAGAATGTATCATTAACTTAAAGATAAGAAATGTCAAGGCCGAGTGGTGATTAGATTTACTTGGGACCTGATGTATTCAATGGAGGGAAAATCCTATAAAAACCAAGGTAAAACCCCAGTCAAGTATCGCACGACTTGCTAACTACAAGTTGTGTGGTCCATGCTCTGAGGATCTCTGAAAAACTGATTGCTGTTTAGTCGAAGTCAAGTCTCTTGAGTCTGCCTTTTGAAGACAGTTCTTATTTTTCAATATATCCTACACTACACTTCCATATACTGGAAGGTAAGCATATATTTGAATTTAATATCTCTTTTATATTGATGCATTGCTATAAGGTATAGAAATGATGTTTTAGTCTTAAGAGAGTGATATATATTGAATGTTCTAGAATTTACTAGAATATTACTGTACTGAAGTACTATTGCTGTTAAACCTGTAAAGCACTGGACTGCTTATTACTTGGGATTTATGGTGGTCTGCGTAACCAACCAATCCAATTTTTAACATTTAATAAACCGAAAAGAGCACTACTACTGCTCTGATTCGTTAAAACTTCAAATTAAATGAGTCTGTGTGATTTTCTTTATTTTTAAAAAGTCATCTGGATACGTTGTAAGCCCAGTGCATAAACAAAACCACTACAGGATTTTGAAACATCTTTATGACCTCCTGAAAGTCTCCCGAGTTTAAGAGTGTGCTCAGAGCATATACATAAATAAAAAGAGTACATTGCAAAAATTCTTGACAACACACTCTCTTACGTGCATACTGTAATGCACCTCCGCATCTTCAGCAGACCAAATGTTCTTTCTATTACATTTCTTGTTGCTGCGTGCGCTTCGTTGTATGCTTCCTGTGCTCGGTTTTGTGTGACTGTAAAAGCTGTCATTAACCACTTCCTCAGTCCATAACCTGCATCACCTTAAAAAGAAATATATATATATAGGCAGAACCTTGACTTAAGAGTTAACTTAAGAATCAACTTAAGAATAATTTTGGTGCATGCGCACCAATGAAGCAATCTCTTTTCCGTATGGAAATCAAAATAGTCTTTCTGTACCATGCCATTGAAAAGGCATTAGGAACCAGATTCCCTACATGCCACTACTGATGGTACACGAATTGGAGTCTCTGTCTCCACGTATTTTAAATGTGAGAGACAAGACAAGTCACTCCTGATTCCTGTACGATTCAGTCAGTCGTCCTTGTGATGCAACGAAGAGAACATTAGGAACGTCTTTTACAAACTACAATACTAAAGTTTAATAGGGCTAACAATGTTTTTTAGTAGAAATGCTGATGAAAAAGTAGCCAAATGGTGTTTTTTAAAGCAACCAAAAACCGCACTTACATTTAAGATTAAATATATATTACAAAAGCATAAACAAGTGCTACACATTTATTTAAAAAAAACAGTAATGTTATAAACTATATATTTATTTATCTGCCTTGCTTGTTTGTTTCTCACAATTTACAGTACCAGAACTGCTGTGACGGATAAAAAATAACAGTGTTTGTGTGATTCATAATTTTATTGGATGCAGAGTTCCAGAAAAGACAAGGGGAGGATGTGATATACTATACAGGGCACCGTGGTAATGCGTTTGTGATGACCTCATAATCGAAAAGAATAGAAAAAGAACATGCATGATAAAAATAACCAAACCACCAAAGACAGTATTTATCCGCAAGATGCTTTCAAAACAAGACAATTCTAAAAGGTATTGACAATGTCGACCCAGGGGACTTTTTCAACCTGAAAAAAGAAACAAGCACCAGGGGTCACAAATGGAGATTAGATAAAGGGCCATTCAGAACAGAAAATAGGAGGCACTTTTTTTACACAGAGAATTGTGGGAATCTAGAACCAACTCCCCAGTAATGTTGTTGAAGCTGACACCTGGGATCCTTCAAGAAGCTGCTTGATGAGATTCTGGGATCAATAAGCTACTAACAACCAAACGAGCAAGATGGGCCGAATGGCTTCCTCTAGTTTGTAAACTTTCTTATGTTCTGAGTTTGGCTGGAAAACCGCCAATCTGGCAGCATGACTAGGGGAGTAGCCTATAAAAGTCGCATGCGAGACGATGCATTACCTATTAAATGTTACCTCAAGCTCAATGAACAAATAAAACAGGAATGTGTATCATTTTGTTTAAGAAGTCTATATTTTGTTGGTGTTCTCGTACTGTTGGATTTGGGACGACATCACTGGGTATAAGTACCTGGGTTTTGGGTCATTTGGGGAGAAATAGGATAAACAAGGAGAGTGAGGTGTGCCTTGACAGATGGACTTGATGAGTAGATGAATGCTCTGTTGGGAGATCTCTGTTAAACAGCCCAGTATTTTTTTTTTTCAAAGTTTTTTGGTATTTATTTTTGGCACTGAATATTGAGGTCTTTTGTTGTTGATTTATTTTTCTTTACTGTTTTGATTTGTTATTCCACTTGAGGCCTCTAATAGAAAACACTTTTTGGCATTTCAAAACTCGACTTCTGATTGTCTCGTGCACCCTGCATAACCACTTAACACGACACATTACACTGACCTGTAGGCCACTGCTCCCCATTTCCACAGGGATGCACAACCTTTGGCTCATCTCTGAGCAGGAATGGAACTTTGAGGCTCAAGCAAGTGGGCAAAGTCTTCTAGCTGTGAAATTCGAAGGTCAGTCTATCTCCCAGCTGGATTCCAAGCTGCTGGACTCCTGGCAGGCTCTTGTTTCGCACTATTGGAACCTCTTTCTTGGGATCACTGAATGCTGTGGTCAGGAAACAAACTCCAGCGCTAGTCATTTACAAGTCGCGGTGATGACTCCTCTCAACACGGACCCTTTACAGAGGGAAATCCCATTATATGACTTGCAATGTCCTCTAATATCCATATTGAATGTTATTTTACAGGTGTTGCCTAGTGAAGGGTGCACACTTCATTTGGTAAATGTTTTTGACATAATTTCGGGTAATATCTTGTCAAAAGTCCTATAACTCATAAGGAAAAGAGTTTGCTTTAGGTTCAGGGTGCTGCTGCAAGTAAGCTAATGACAAAACAGATTAAGATATAAAATATCCTTCTGATTAAATTCATTTCTTTAGCCAAAATAATAATGTTTAATGTTTTTAGTTGAATTTGAAAAATAAGATAATGTTTGTATAATATATATTATGGTATTTTTCCTGCTACTTGTTGTTTATTTTACTGGTATTTTCTACTATACTTGGATAGACTTTTATTAGAAAAAGTTGAGAAAAAGAGAACAGAAAGTAGTTTAGAGTGTGTTTGAGCAGGGGGTTAGCACTGCAGCACTAAGAGAACAGGAAGTAGTTTAGAGTGTGTTTGAGCAGGGGGTTAGCACTGCAGCACTAAGAGAACAGGAAGTAGTTTAGAGTGTGTTTGAGCAGGGGGTTAGCACTGCAGCACTAAGAGAACAGGAAATAGTTTAGAGTGTGTTTGAGCAGGGGGTTGCACTGCAGCATTAGGTTACTGTGGCAAAGTGGTTGCTGATTATGTACAGGTGCAGAGGTGATGCAGTGCAAGAATAAACTGACAGAGATTTGTAATCTGGAAAGGAAAAATAGATTTTTTATTTTCATTATAATCCAGGTCTGGTGACCAAATAATAAACTCCGGTTATATACAGCGATGCGTAAAACACAGAGAACAGTAACAGAGATTGCAGCCCTAAACAATAAACACAGTAACTCTCCCACAATATACAACCACGGTCACCAGTCCTGGGTGCGTGCTGTAGTGCTCGTGGTGGGTGATACAGTTTAAAGAGTGACAAATAGTGCAGTGCTGTTCCGCATTCAGTGCTGGCTCTTATCGACAGCTCCGGAACGTGTTAGCCGTCTACAAACACACAAGTAACAATTATAGACAAGACAAAACAAACAAAACACTCACGATACCCTTAATACATAGTACCCACAAGATTGCTTCCTGTCACTTCCACTTAATCAGCAGCATGTGAGTGTTAAGAAAATGACACTTGACTCGAAGCATTTTCAATGGCTGAGAGGGAGACCCCCCCCCCCATACACACACACACACACACTCCAAACACCAAGGGCTGGAGACATTGGGAGTGAAATATGGTTCTGATTAATTAGCTGCTCGTCGAATGAATTAAAGATTCAGTGACTGATAGATTGCCTATTACACTTGAATAAGCAGGACGTGTGCACTGTATAGTGTTGTCAGCAATGCATTAGTTGAAACGGATAGTACACGCCCTGCCCTATCAATTGTACTAGGGGCTCAATCTATCACCAAATCTTTCATTCATTTACAGTAACAGGCAGATTATTAATCAGTACTGTGTTTTTCCCTCTCTTCTGTAATTTCTTTTTTGATGTCTCTGTGAAATGATATTCATATTCAGTCCGCCATAATGCAAACACATCAGTAATGCCTGCTGCTGTAGGTTACCCTTACTTAGTGATCTTCAGTGGCAGTGCAATGGAACTACAGTGGTGTTTGTTTGCACATGGGAAACTTCAATGGGACTCTAATGGGACAAATGCAGTGAACAAAATACTGGGTCATAAATTAAAAACTTTTCACCAAGTTGGCGAAATTTTCTTTTACATTTACTGTCAACAACTTAGGTACTGCATCTCAAAGGATAAATCTCCTAATTGCCCAAATTAAACCCTATCTGGAGGTATCTCATGAAACCCTATCTGGAGGTATCTCATGAAACCCTATCTGGAGGTATCTCATGAAACCCTTTCTGGAAATATCTCATGAAACCCTATCTGGAGGTATCTCATGAAACCTTATCTGGAGGTATCTCATGAAACCCTATCTGGAGGTATCTCATGAAACCCTATCTGGAGGTCCACAGGACTAAATGGTTGTCCCCAAATAGAAATTTCTTGTTTTACCCTGAATTCCTCTGTTTATAAACTCCTACACAGATTCTTGCTCTTCCCAGCAGGGTTATTCTGGACCCAGGTTACACCTCTTAAAGACCAGCTGTACCGGTGCTCAATGCGCAGGGCAGCAGCAGCAGTTTGCCCACTCACTGTGTATAAAAATTCAGTAGCGCTTGTCAGCTGCACCATGATCCCCATACTGACACACCGGTAATTCACAAGTAAATGGGGGTTATGTGCTGCTTCGGGTAATGCATTTCACCTATGGAGGCCTGGGTTTGACCCTTGCTGCTCAGGTCATAAGTGGTATTTATTGCTCCAGGACAGATCCCTTGATGTAGAAAAACAGCACCTCTCTTCTCCCAATGAAGATAAAGAGCAGACGCTGCCAAGCCTCTGAACCAAGAAGGTGTCGCCAAGCCTGGCTGGATTCTGCCTGGCCTTGTCTGGAACCTGACCAGTAGGGGTCGCTGTGGCATTGTGAGGCAAACCAACCCAAGACAATTTCCCTCCCTAGCCCTTAGGAGCCAAAAGGCAGATGCAGTGCCCCTATAGGGGCGTTCACACCGGACGCGGCGCGGTAAAAGCAGTTGTTTTCAATGAAGGTCGGTCACGGGAAGCGGCACTCAAGCGGCACCGCGGCGTGCATTATTTTAGTTTATTTAGCAGACGCCTTTATCCAAGGCGACTTACAGAGACTAGGGTGTGTGAACTATGCATCAGCTGCAGAGTCACTTACAATTACGTCTCACCCGAAAGACGGAGCACAAGGAGGTTAAGTGACTTGCTCAGGGTCACACAATGAGTCAGTGGTTGAGGTGGGATTTGAACCGGGGACCTCCTAGTTACAAGCCCTTTTCTTTAACCACTGGACCACACATGAGATAAACTATTTTCAACTTTCACAGCGCCGTAACGTAAACTACCAGCAGCCAATCAGGGAAAGTAGGAGGCTCCTTTATGAGGAAGAAATAAGTAAATAAATACATAAATAAATAAAATGGGGAAAAGCTCATGGTGTGATATGATGGGATGGCAGTAGTTGCATTTTTTAATCATGTGTATATTATAATGCTCAATAATATCAATTTATAATGATGCTTTTAACTCTCACTCTCTTGCCTATACCCAGCAAACCAGACAAAACTCACAGAGAAAGAGAATATCTCAATTTTTAAAAGCTACATGTTTTATTTTGTTTCAAACAACACAATTGCCTGATATTTTGGGTAATTGTGGGGATTATGATGGTGTATGTGGGGGTTACAATTAGGTTTTATAAAAAGAAAATTATAATGTTTCGCTCTTCATTACTTGAAATATTTTGTTTTACTAAGCTTTGTGTCTTATGTATAAAAAGAGTTGTCCCTTCCGCTGGCATTTACTGTTTGTTGCTTGGCAATAAAAGTCACTGTACATGCAGCTGTGACGTAACAACAGACAGCCCACTGACTTTCCCCTGCCGCTCCCCTGACTGTGGTCTGCGGTGACTGCAGAGCGACGCACAAGGTGGCGGCATGAGCATCACGTCCGGTGTGAAAGCCCATTAAGACTCACTCCGCACTTCACCTGGTAGTGGCTACACTGGATGAGACACAGTGAAACCCTGCACATAATCATGATTTGAAACAACAACTCAAATTAACTTATCCTATAGCATCTCCTGTTCCAAAAATAAATATTTTCCTTATAATGTTGACGGCTGGATCGTGAAAAAGAAACAAGGCTTGTGGAATATGATCTCCATTACATCCGACACGCCACTTCTCAAGTGTATATGTGGCAGACTGGGGTGCATTGTGAAGGATATTGTTTCTTTATCAGAGACCTGCATACATAAATATACAGTACTGTGCAAAAGTTTTAGGCAGGTGTGAAAAAATGCTGTAAAGTAAGAATGCTTTCAAAAATAGACATGTTAATAGATTATATTTATCAATTAACTAAATGCAAAGTGAGTGAACAGAAGAAAATCTAAATCAAATCCATATTTGGTGTGACAACCCTTTGCCTTCAAAACAGCATTAATTCCTCTAGGTACACTTGCACAAAGTCAGGGATTTTGTAGGCATATAGTCAGGTGTATGATTAAACAATTATACCAAACAGGTGCTAATGATCATCAATTCAATATGTAGGTTGAAACACAATCATTAACTGAAACAGAAACAGCTGTGTAGGAGGAATAAAACTGGGTGAGGAACAGCCAAACTCAGCTAACAAGGTGAGGTTGCTGAAGACAGTTTACTGTCAAAAGTCATACACCATGGCAAGACTGAGCACAGCAACAAGACACAAGGTAGTTATACTGCATCAGCAAGGTCTCTCCCAGGCAGAAATTTCAAGGCAGACAGGGGTTTCCAGATGTGCTGTCCAAGCTCTTTTGAAGAAGCACAAAGAAACAGACAACGTTGAGGACCGTAGATGCAGTGGTCGGCCAAGGAAACTTACTGCAGCAGATGAAAGACACATCATGCTTACTTCCCTTCGCAATCGGAAGATGTCCAGCAGTGCCATCAGCTCAGAACTGGCAGAAAACAGTGGGACCCTGGTACACCCATCTACTGTCTGGAGAAGTCTGGTCAGAAGTGGCCTTCATGGAAGACTTATGGCCAAAAGCCATACCTCCGGCGATGGAAACAAGGCCAAGCGACTCAACTATGCAGAAAACACAGGAACTGGGGTGCAGAAAAATGGCAGCAGGTGCTCTGGACTGATGAGTCAAAATTTGAAATATTTGGCTGTAGCAGAAGGCAGTTTGTTAAGCCGAAGGGCTGGAGGCGGTACACGAATGAATGTCTGCAGGCAACAGTGAAGCATGGTGGAGGTTCCTTGCAAGTTTGGGGCTGCATTCCTGCAAATGGAGTTGGGGATTTGGTCAGAATTAATGGTCTACTCAATGCTGAGAAGTACAGGCTGATACTTATCCATCATGCAATACCATCAGGGAGGCATCTGATTGGGCCCAAATTTATTCTGCAGCATGACAACGACCCCAAACATACAGCGAGAGTCATTAAGAACTATCTTCAGCGTAAAGAACAAGGAGTCCTGGAAGTGATGGTATGGCCCCCACAGAGCCCTGATCTCAACATCATCGAGTCTGTCTGGGATTACATGAAGAGAGAAGCAACTGAGGCTGCCTAAATCCACAGAAGAACTGTGGTTAGTTCTCCAAGATGTTTGGGGCCAACCTACCTGCGAGTTCCTTCAAAAACTGTGTGCAAGTTTACCTAGAAGAATTAATGCTTGATACTGTTTTGAAGGCAAAGGGTGGTCACACCAAATATGGATTTGATTTAGATTTTTCTTCTGTTCACTCACTTTGCATTTAGTTAATTGATAAATATAATCTATTATTAACATGTCTATTTTTGAAAGCATTCTTACTTTACAGCATTTTTTCACACCTGCCTAAAACTTTTGCACAGTACTGTACATGAATAATAATCATTAAACACAGCGGCATTGTTACAAGAATGTAATTGAGACAGTAATGCAACGCAGTACAAAAACTAATCTGTGGTAAATGATATAGCCTTGTCTAGGGATTTTCTAAACAATTCTTTTAGTAAACTAAATGGCGATTTAAAGGCGGTAGCGTTATCCGAGTAGTGTTTCTGGTTTGGCTCATTTTTCACTCCAAAATGTAAAAGAAAATCTCTTCACAGAATATCTAGACCCTGGTGCCTAATGCAAATGATTTCTCTGTCCCATTCCTCCTCCTCCTGCCACACGGTCTAGTCACTGTCAACACCCAGCAACTAACATCACTGCCTCTACAAAACAACAAGCAGGTCTCTTTATCTACAAGAGTCATCTCATTTAAAAAAACAAAACCGGCAAGAGTCTGAAAACATTGACTGTGGGATGTGAACATGACAGCATCTAAAGGCAAGCTTGAGACACTCTCTAATAGAATCAGCCTGTTCCTGTGTCGATGCGACAATGCCACTCACCATCGCAACCTTTATTCAGCATCGATATCCCTGGTCAACTGTACTGCACAATTAACAGCTCACATTTCTCACATGGGAAAGAATTAAGAGATGGGTATTTTTGGAACTAGTTAACCCCTTGACTGCCATTGAATGTGCGAGACATGTCCTCCTGGAGTAAAGCATGAAGGCAGGGTTTCAGCTCTCCTCAATACCTTTGCAGTTGCCTGATTCTTTAATTAACACGCAAAGTGTTAGACATCTGTGCAAGGGATTATCTTGCGAGTGTCACTTCATTAATTCAATTGCTGTCAGTTAAAGCTGCGTCCCATGGTTCAGTGTGGCTAGGGACTTTGAATGTAACACACCACTATCATCAGCAATAAGCAGTTATGAGGGAACACAATGGATTAAAATCATATATAATACTGTTATCTGCTTCATGCACCGAATCTAAGCAACGAATGCCACCAAGCTACTGAACCCAGGAGACAAGGTCTACTTGGAAAGACTCATGGTGCTTGACCAATAGGGGTCCCCAGCCAACTAGATGTGAATGGGATCCAAACTTTGCTTGTGTAACTTGAACAGAAGCTGGGTGTGAATCAGTGACCTCATACACCCCAATCAAGCGCCTTTACTTCTCTGCGGTTTTATTATTATTATTTATTTCTTAGCAGACGCCCTTATCCAGGGCGACTTACAATTGTTACAAGATGTCACATTATACATTATTTCACATTATACAGATATCACATTATATTTTTACATACAATTACCCATTTATACAATTGGGTTTTTACTGGAACAATCTAGGTAAAGTACCTTGCTCAAGTGTACAACAGCAGTGTCCCTCACTGGGGATTGAACCCACGACCCTCTGGTCAAGAGTCCAGAGCCCTAACCACTACTCCACACTGCTTTTAACATCATCTCATCTCACTGACAGGAGTCAGAACCCGTAAGGCCATTGCATCACAACACACTCGCCTCTGACACCCAGGAGCTCAACAGCACCAATGTGAAGCTCCTGTGAGATCCCCAGTGAAGATCTGCAGCTTGACACAGCCAGGACACAAAATAGGTAATAAAGGGATCCCAAAGGAGTTTTTTTCCAGGTTTGGAAATTCAGCCAATACTCTTTCTCTATGCCACTACATTTCCAGAGAGGAATTCACACTCCAAAACAAAACATTTTATATATCGTGTTCATATTTTTTTCATAATTTATGTTTTTTTGGTTTGTTTGTTTGTGTTTAGGTTGTTCTCTCTGATTTCCCAGTTCCCATCCCCCAGTCCAGCAAATTGCCGCCTTATTGACCCTCACCTGGACAAGTTGAAAAGCCTGGGTTCCCAAGCATAAGTAGAGCAAGAGGCTGCTGGAAACCAGCTGTGTTTAAAGCGGTGTTCACTGTACTACGTTTTTGTACAACTTTGCAAAAAGAAGCCTACAGCTGTCTTATTTTGAGATTGGATTTAGGGCTGTAGTAAACCTGCCTTTGTGAGCCCTGGGAGTAGAGGCTGGTCTATTCTAGGAAGCACGAGAGGTTCGTGTGAGGCCCAGTTCAGCTATATCTTGGTTAACTAGTTATTTAGCTTCAGCCGCAGCTGGCTGTGTGGAGTAAATCCCTAAGGGAAGTGACTAATGCAACGTAATGTGTGGCCGTCTACCTGCAAGGTGACCCACAGGTCTGGTATATGGTGCAATCCCCAACAACCTGTCATTTTATAGAGTAGAGCCAGGGTTTGGATGTATTTTAGTTTCCATTATTTTAGCCTATTTTCTTATAGAGAATTGTGTTCAGGTATTTTAACCTATTTTATGCATTGTGTTTAGTTATTTGTGTGTATTTTGTTAGCCTGTGGGGAGAGTTTTTATAATATCATGTTAAGGACTTGACTGAATTTGTTATTATTATAAATACTGATATCAACATGCGTTTCCTATTGCATAATTAATACAATTGTTCCTATTAATACGGGCTGTTCCTATCCAATTTTAAATAACTTTAGCATAACAGAGGCAGAAGTGTTAAAGGGACTAGGAGCTCTTAAAATAAACAAATCCCTGGGCCGGATGAGAACCTCCCAATAGTACTCAAAGAAATGAAAGAAGTTTTTACAAACCGCTAACCAAGATCATGCAACAGTCTCTTGACACAGGGGTTGTACCGACAGACTGGAAAATTGCAAACCTAATACCGATCCACAAAAGGGAGACAAAACCAAACCAGGTAACTACAGACCAATAAGCCTGACTTCTATTATATGTAAACTTATGGAAACTATAATAAGATCTAAAACAGAAAATTACCAATATGGTAACAATATCCTGGGAGACAATCAGCATGGTTTTAGGAAAGGGAGATCATGTCTAACTAACCTACTTGACTTTTTGAGGATGCAACATTGACAATGGATAATTGCAAAGCATACGACATGGTTTATTTAGATTTCCAGAAAGCTTTTGACAAAGTCCCGCATAAAAGATTAATTATCAAACTGAATGCAGTAGGGATTCAAGGAAATGCATGCACATGGATTAGGGAGTGGTTAACATGTAGAAAACAGAAAGTACTGATTAAAGGAGAAACCTCAAAATGGAGCGAGGTAACCAGTGGTGTACCACAGGGATCAGTATTAGGTCCTCTGCTATTCCTAATCTACATTAATGATTTAGATTCTGGTATAGTAAGCAATCTTGTTAAATTTGCATACCACACAAAAATAGGAGGAGTGGCAAACACTGTTGCAGCAGCAAAGGTCATTCAAAATGATCTAGACAGCATTCAGAACTGGGCAGACACGTGGCAAATGACATTTAATTGAGAAAAGTGCAAAGTATTGCATGCAAGCAATAAAAATGTGCATTATAAATATCATATGGGAGATACTGAAATTGAAGAAGGGGACTATGAAAAGACCTAGGAATTTATGTTGACTCAGAAATGTCTTCATCTAGACAATGTGGGGAAGCTATAAAAAAGGCCAACAAGATGCTCGGATACATTGTGAGAAGTGTTGAATTTAAATCAAGGGAAGTAATGTTAAAACTTTACAATGCATTAGTAAGACCTCACCTAGAATATTGTGTTCAGTTCTGGTCACCTCGCTACAAAAGGATATTGCTGCTCTAGAAAGAGTGCAAAGAAGAGCAACCAGAATTATCCCGGTTTAAAAGGCATGTCGTATGCAGGCAGGCTAAAAGAATTGAATCTATTCAGTCTTGAACAAAGAAGACTACTGCGGCGATCTGATTCAAACATTCAAAATCCTGGGGACTTTTGACCTGAAAAAAGAAACAAGGACCAGGGGTCACAAATGGAGATTAGATAAAGGGGCATTCAGAACAGAAAATAGGAGGCAGTTTTTACACAGAGAATTGTGAGGATCTGGAACCAACTCTCCAGTAATGTTGTTGAAGCTGTCACCCTGGGATCCTTCAAGAAGCTGCTTGATGAGATTCTGGGATCAATAAGTTACTAACAACCAAACGAGCAAGATGGGCTGAATGGCCTCCTCTCGTTTGTAAACTTTCTTATGTTCTTATGTTCTTAAATGCATCTTCACCAGCTTTCCCATAACAAATATAACATACATTCTGTACAATCATTATAATTTCATCTTAACTAGTGATCCAGTAATTAATGACTCCTGCACTGCATTAGTAGGTGGTACACTTAGTAAACTACTTTCCTTACCCTTTCTGGTAAAACGTTTGCTTCTATAACAGTATCACTTTGTGTGTGCTGTAATGGTATAGATACATATAGTTAAATATTGGCACATTTGTGGTTTTGTTGGTGTGGCAATGTGGCAGCTTGTGCGTAGTTTATGTTTATATGTTACGTGTTGTGTGTAAATGTTGGTGTATAGTCATTGGTACACGGGATATAACCGGGTCTGTGTTTCACGTGTATTTAAAATGTAGATTTGTATTTAGGCACGAGGATGGCACAAATCACTTCACGTGCTGGTTAAAATGTAATGTGTGGTCACGGGAGTACACTTAATTAATTCACATGCAGTTGTACCGAGATTCCAATTGAATGATTGACTAGCAATCAAGTCTCGGTACAACTGCATAAAACAGCATGTTTTCACTCATAGGGGTGGGGTGTTCGAGAGTGGAGAACGGGTGAGAGAGAAGGAGAACGTAAAATTAAGGAAAATAATAATAATAATAAGTGTTTTTTACTCACCGTGTTTGTTTGTCTCCGTGCACCGTTTGTTAAGTGTTAGTTCGTTTTGTTTGTCTGTTTATTTTGGCGTAAGTGCCGTGTGCTGTTTTTGTGTTCTTTTATTTTGATTATTAAATGCTGAGCGATCAGCAGCTCAGCTTCATCAAACCCCAAGTCTCTGTCGTTTATTTCCTGGCTCTGGTCTGGCGTCACCCACTCTGGCCGTCTTTGTGACACGTGGTGTCATCATTGGGATTAACAGCCCTCCAGACTCAGGCCAGAGAGAGTACTACAGGAATTTAAAAAAAAAACACCAACCAAAAAAAAAAAAAAAAAAAGTGGGGGCAATGGCAGAGGACTACATCGGGATGCGGACTGGGTCCTGGAAAATGCTGGGCTGGAGGCCCAGTCTATGCCCATAGCCATCCGGATCCTGTGGCTGATGGACAGGGAGAGATGGGGGCCTATGAGAGGGAACACACCCCAAACACCTTGAAGGAAGGTGTGGAGTTGGTCCTCACCTACCTGGAGGCAGCTATAAGTGGAACAGCAGCCCAGGTAGCAGGATCTCCAGCAGGAGGATTCATGGCCAGCTGCACCTTCCTAGAGATGGGGAGGAGCCTGAGCGTCCCACAGCCCAAGCGTGAGGAGCCTGAGCGTCCACAGCCCAAGCGGGAGGAGCCTGAGCGTCCACAGCCCAAGCGGGAGGAGCCTGAGCGTCCACAGCCCAAGCAGGAGGAGCCTGAGCGTCCACAGCCCAAGCGGGAGGAGCCCGAACGTCCTACGCCTGAGTGGGAGGAGCCCGAACGTCCTACGCCTGAGTGGGAGGAGCCCGAACGTCCACAGCCCGAGTGGGAGGAGCCCGAACGTCCACAGCCCGAGTGGGGGGAGCCCGAGCGTCCACAGCCCGAGTGGGGGGAGTCGGTGCGTCCACAGCCCAAGAGGGGGGAGTCGGTGCGTCCACAGCCCAAAAGGGAGGAGTCGGTGCGTCCACAGCCCAAAAGGGAGGAGTCGGTGCGTCCACAGCCCAAAAAGAGAGGGAAGTCGGGCTTCCACAGCCCTAGGATCCAAGCTGCCAGCAGAGGAGAATGCCTGCTGGTTCCACCTCCACCAGCAGAGGAAGAATGCCTGCTGTCCCCATGTCCACCAGCAGAGGGAGAATGCCTGCTGTCCCCATCTCCACCAGCAGAGGGAAAATGCCTGCTGTCCCCATCTCCACCAGCAGAGGAAGAATGCCTGCTGGTTTCCCCTTCAGAGGCAGAGCCGCACCAGTCCCCTGCAATAAAGACAGACCAGCACCAGTCCCCTGCAAGAGAGGCAGAGCCGCACCAGTCCCCTGCAGAGAGGCAGAGCAGCACCAGTCCCCTGCAAAAGGGGAGACTACACGCTGCTCCCACCTCCATCGCCAGGAGACTACACGCTGCTCCCACCTTCGTGCCAGGAGACTACACGCTGCTCCCACCTTCGCCGCCAGGAGACTACACGCTGCTCCCACCTTCACCCGCAGGAGCAGAGCAGCCGGAGCTGCCTCTATCTCCGCCACCTCCACCGCCAGGAGCAGAGCAGCCGGAGCTGCCTCTGCCTCCATCACCATCAGGGGGAGAGGAGCAGGAGCTGCCTCTCCCTTCACCAGAAGGACCAGGACTAGATGCTGGCGGTCCTCAGCAGCCCTTGCATAGGCTGTTGAGGGAAGCATGGGGAAGAACCGCCCAGCCGCAGAGGCCGAGAAGAGGGCCAACACCCGCACCCCAGCTTGTTCTGACTCCCTGCCTCGCTTCGCCCAAGGATGCCTACCTCGCTTCGCCCAAGGATGCCTGCCTCGCTTCACCCAAGGATGCCTGCCACGCCGTCCAAGGATGCTTGCCACGCCGCCCAAGGATACCTGTCTGGCATCGCCTGGGGCTGCCTGTCGTGCCGCATCGCCTGGGGCTGCCTGTCGCGCCGCATCGCCTGGGGCTGCCTGTCGCTCCGCATCGCCTGGGGTTGTCTGCCAGCTCCCGCGCCGCCTGGGGTTGCCAGCCGCTCCGCGCATCGCCTGGGGTTGCCAGCCGCTCCGCATCGCCTGGGGCTACCTGTTGCTCCGCATCGCAGCAGGAAGTACTGTGGCGGAACCCCACCAAGGGAGCTGCCGGCCCACGAAGAAGGTGGGGGAGGTCAGGAGACCTGCTCCCACTGCAGCAGTTTCACTGCCGGAGATCGTGGGGAGGTCCGGAGACCTGCTCCCACTGCAGCTTCTGCTGCCGGAGTACTGTGGTCGGAGCCCCACCAAGGGGAGCTACGGCTACGAAGAAAGGGGAGAGGTCAGGAGACCAGCATCCCCCGCAGCAATTTCGCTGCAGGAGTGGACCAGCATGCTGTCAGCCATGCCACTAGCTGGCAGGGGTGCTGACAGCATTGCCAGCCATGGGCCCACTGAAGACTCCCTTCCCAGCCCGAGACTTTGTTCTGGACTGCTGGGTTTTAAGGGGAGGTGGCCGTTGAGGCCATGTGTGCTGCGCACAAGGGGGTATATGTGGCAATGTGGCCACGCCCTTGTGCGTGGTTTATGTTTATATGTTGCGTGTTGTGTGTAAATGTTGGTGTATAGTCATTGGTAATTAATCAATCTCCAGATTGATTAATTTATTACTAATTGGAGACGGTCACATGTATAAAAACCTGCAGCTTTGGCTGAACAAGATTAGTGTGTTCAGAGGCAGAACAAGAGAAGTGAGTCGTGAGATAAAGAAAATAATATATGAAACAACTTCTACCCGTGCTGGTTTTAAAGTCAGCTGTGTCCTTATACCTGAATGTGGAATTACCAGGTGAGGGGCATGAAAAGGAAAGGGAGCCTTTGGAGAATGCAACTACAGGGATATTTTACGGATTGAGCCCTTGGGCACTCGCCCTTTGTCAATGCTGCTCAGGATAGGGTACTTAGCTCACGCATGTAATGGAAACATTCTGCATTGCAAGCCTGTCACGCTTATCATAAAACTTAGCCATTTTCATTCAAATTTGGCCTTCGGAGCCATTCAAATAATTTTAGGCTTAAGCATATGAAATTTGCGCACATGCATACATTTGTATCTTATGCTTATCATTATCACAGGCATTAGCATGGCTAATAATTTTGACAGGTGTCACACAAATATAAGTACATGTTACCTATTCTAATTCATTTACATTTTTTGAATTTCTTGTTTTCTGTTACAGTACCATCTGTTTTTTTTTTCTTTCTCAGTATTAGCCGTGCTCCCGCTTATCAAACCGCTATTGCTCCGTGTCTGGACTGATCTGATTTTTGTAATGTGTTTTTGTAAGAACTGTAAATTAAGCCCTGGGAAAGGGCATCTGTTATAAGAAAATACACACATACATTAACAACAACAACAACAACAATAATTAATAATATTAATAATCCAGCTGGAATTATCTTTTTATAGCCTATATACAGCTCTGGAAAAAATTAAGAGACCACTGCAAAATTATCAGTTTCTCTGGTTTTACTATTTATAGGTATGTGTTTGGGTAAAATGAACATTTTTGTTTTATTCTATAAACTACTGACAACATTTCTCCCAAATTAACCAAAGCCTAAAAAATATTGTCATTTAGAGCATTTATTTGCAGAAAATGACAACTGGTCAAAATAACAAAAAGATGCAGTGTTGTCAGACCTCGAATAATGCAAAGAAAAATAAGTTCATATTCATTTTTAAACAACACAATACTAATGTTTTAACTTAGGAAGAGTTCAGAAATCAATATTTGGTGGAATAACCCTGATTTTCAAGCACAGCTTTCATGCGTCTTGGCATGCTCTCCACCAGTCTTTCACATTGATGTTGGGTGACTTTATGCCACTCCTGGCAAAAATTCAAGCAGCTCGGCTTTGTTTGATGGCTTGTGACCATCCATCTTCCTCTTGATCACATTCCAGAGGTTTTCAATGGGGTTCAGGTCTGGAGATTGAGCTGGCCATGACAGGGTCTTGATCAGGTGGTCCTCCATCCACACCTTGATTGACCTGGCTGTGTGGCATGGAGCATTGTCCTGCTGGAAAAACCAATCCTCAAAGTTGGGGAACATTGTCAGAGCAGAAGGAAGCAAGTTTTCTTCCAGGACAACCTTGTACTTGGCTTGATTCATCGTCCTTCACAAAGACAAATCTGCCCGATTCCAGCCTTGCTGAAGCACCCCAGATGAGTCCAATTTAAGGGTCAGCTATTGCCCAACACCTGGTCGTCTAATGGTTGAAAGATGACTGGATGACCTGGCAGAGGCCTAACAAGCCACAGTGTCTCTACACCCACTGTGAAATGTGGTGGAGGATGGTGATGATCTGGGGTGCTTCAGCAAGGCTGGAATCTAGGCAGCTTTGCCATTGTAATACATAGTTACAAGTACAAGTGTATGTCCTGGATAAAACCTTGACTCTAACCTTCTAGCCCTCTGAATTATATCTAATTTTGCTTCATAAAGTTGAATGAAAACTTCTGAATAATGTTAAGTTAACATATTGAATTACATACCGCTTTGTAGTTTTCCATATACTTAACAAAAACTAACAATTTCAAAATGTAACATTTCTAAATCTAACATGTACTGCTATTATGGCTACGGTAGACTTTTGCAATAAAATTTTGTAATTTCTTTAATTACATTAAATAAAAGATCTAAATTATGTTGCTATAGTTTATTATTATTATTATTATATCTCAATGTTAAATTCTAGGGTGATGCAAAGCGGTTGGCCATAGCTGTACATACACAGTTATGAGAGACACTTCATGTAAAATGTTATCGATAATTAAGTCGAACAGAAGTTCCCCAATTTCTGTCTCAAGTGATTCCTCCTGCAGGGGACATACTTCAGGGATAACTGGCAGCCAGCAGAAATAAGCATCTGCCACACACAGGTAATCTTCCCAGGCTGAAAGGAGCCTCCGTGCTGAAGTGCTAAACTGCACTGCCAGTGCAATCTCTGTGAAAGTGATTTTTAATCCAAATGAGTTTCTCCTGGTTTTAAATATTTTAATAAAGCCATGCAGAACTCAAGCAGATGGGACCGCACAACCTTTCTAGAAAACAGACTTTGGTTCATCCCCAAACCCAGGCTTCTGAAGCCTCTCACATCATATCATCGAGAGTGAAACCGTAGGGCTTCCTCAGGGGATCACTCAGAAACTCGTGACCAGGTGCCATGGAAGAGAAGGTTCTGTGGTAAAATGGTCCATTGCCACCAGTAGGAACCGGTTCTCTTGCTCGGACCTCGGGAAGGGCCCAAGGACATCCACAGCCACGCGCTCCATTGGGGCCCCCACCTGGTAGCTCTGTAGGTGTGTTCGTGATCGCCAGCAATGGGTTTCTATGTCGTGCCTACAATGGTCTCGCGGTCAGTGCAATGTTTTTGCCACTCCAAAATGGCCGTTGCATGGGTTCCCGTGAACAGACTGCAGCACTCGTTCTCAGAGTACCTGAGGGACAATCAACTACCAGCACCACCGTTGAATGGCCGGATGGACCCATGCTCGGTGGAGCACCCCACAACTCCAGGGCGTCCCACTGTCTGCAGAGTGCCTTGACCCCCGTCGCGAGCGTTGATATCTCCTCCCAAGTGGGCCGGCTGATCAGGAACCCAAGCTCCAGGTTGTCCTTCTGCAGCTGTGTCAGATCCTCCCCCCGGACCTCTGTCAGCACCCCCTCATTGGTGGAAACCACACTCACCCTCTCCCTGGCATTGTGGCCTGCCTCCTTCATATGCAGGTGCTCGTAGTACTGGCACTGAGCAAAAACCTGCATGGCCCAGTGCCAGGACTGGAAGTCAAAGCCCTGGAGCACCTCGATCCAACAGGCCACAGGCCTCAGGCCTCATACTCCTCAAGCCGTACATGCTGCGCAGGTGAAAGTCCTCCATAGCTTCGGCCCGCAGTGAAGGGGGCTGTTGGACTGGCACACGGGCGGACGGCTGGGTGGTGATATTATTGAGTTGTTGAGCAGGCTGGCGAGTGGTACAGCCATTGGGCTGATGAGCAGGCAGGCGAGCTGGTGAGCCGGGGCAGCTGTTGAGCAAGCAGGCGAACTGGTGAGCCAGGGCAGCTGTTGAGCAGGCAGGTGAGCTGGTGAGCCGGTTGGCTGTTGAGTAGGTAGGCATGCTGGTGAGCAGGGGCGACTGGATTGTCGGGGCAATGCCCTGGCTTGGCAGGCTTCTCCCCTTCTGGGTTGCAGCAGTAGTTGGTTGACCCCCCTTGCACTCTTCCCCAATGTCTGCGAGCCAAACCGGGTACTGGCGCTTGATGCCCCCCAAGCCAACTTTTAGCTCCTGGAGGCCCCCCAGACCTTGGTTGGGGCCCACGAGACCTTGCTGGCCTCCACACAGCACGGTAATAGCCCAGGCCGAATGAGCGTGACGGTGGTGCCGGTGTCGACCAGGGCTCTGTACTGTACGCCATCGACCGTGCAGGGCACGTGCATGTGGCTACCCTGGACCAGGCCCACCGTCACAGTGTCTTTGTTTGCTGTGGGAGTAAGCTGTATATTGCGGGCTGGCCCCCACTCCCCTAGGGCGACCCATGATCTTTTGCTGCAAGTGGAAGGATGAGGCCCGGGCCCGGGCGATGGGGCAGTGGGCTTCCAAGTGGCCCTGTACACCGCAGTTCCAGCACACATGGTGGTCGAACGGGGTCCCTGGCTTCAGGCCTGTTGGCGGCCCGGCAAACAGCCACACTGTCTACTTCTGTGGGCACTTCAGGGGTGGCCTGCGTCACTGCCTGGACTAACACGGCCTGTCTGTGAACGGGAGAGGGCGGTCTGGGTCAGCATGAGGATCTGTTCTAGGCGGCGTGCCTCTTGTACAGCCTTCCTAATGTTTTCCGCTCCTTAAAAGGACATGTCGCTGTAGTTCCCTTGTGTTATCGCCCCAATACACGCATCCTTCCCTATCTTGTCCCTCGCCGTTGGACAGTTCTGGGTATGCCTTCTGTATTAACATGGTTACATCATTGCCCAGTGCCCCCAATGACTCACCCGGTCACCTTCATTGCTCCTTCAGCTGCGTGTGTGAAGCTGGATGAGGCCTGTCCAAACTGCTGTTCCACTGCATCTACCAGCATGGTGTAGTTGGTCGTCTCCTCTACTGGTAGGGCCATATAATTACAATGTTATTATGCACAGTTACAATATAGTTAATGTGTAGCATTTTTTGTATGATATAACCCTAATCCTAACCTTGTCCATAACCCTAACCTTAAACTGAATTCTAAACCTAACCCTAACACTAACCCTTTTCTGATACAATTGTGTACTTACATGTATCGTGCAAAAAGATGTACACGTTAAGTACATATGTGTTTACTATGTAACTACTATGTTATTACACAGGAGGCTGTGTGGTCTAGTGGTTAAAGAAAGGGCTTGTAACCAGGAGGTCCCGGTTCAAATCCCACCTCAGCCATTGACTTATTGTGTGACCCTGAGCAAGTCACTTTACCTCCTTGTGCTCCGTCTTTCGGGTGAGACGTAATTGTAAGTGACTCTGCAGCTGATGCATAGTTCACACACCCTAGACTCTGTAAGTCGCCTTGGATAAAGGCGTCTGGTAAATAAACAAATAATAATAATAATAATAATACACAGTAAGTAGAGACACAATATAAAGTGATACCAATAAATCTTACTTATCTAAAGCTTTTCTATTAAATTCTTGTGCTAGTCGGGTAAATGTAAGAAAGTGACAGTGTAGAGTATTACTTATTTAGTTAATGATATACTGCTAATAATTATAAATTCTACATATTCATATCTTCTAATTACATGGTAATGCATGATTACCAGTGGTGTAGTCAAGTCGGAACTTGACTACACCACATGATTCACATCTCCCACACAGCTGTCTGATTCCTCTTGATGCAATGGAAAGACCATTAGGAACTTCTTCTATTACCAAGTACTTCTTTAAGAAGCCTGAAAATGCTGAGGAAGACGACAGCAACAGAGCATCGACTGTGACTGTGAACAGAAACACAAGCCGCTGACACACAGACACGTCAATAAAGTAAAGCATTCTGACAAGATGAAGAAAGACACTTTGTGAAAATACTTGTAGAAATGAGATAAATGCATTTTACCCATTATTATTATTTGTTTATTTAGCAGACGCCTTTATCCAATGCAACTTACAGAGACTAGGGTGTGTGAACTATGCATCAGCTGCAGAGTCACTTACAATTACATCTCACCCGAAAGACGGAGCACAAGGAGGTAAAGTGACTTGCTCAGGGTCACACAATGAGTCAATGGCTCAGGTGGGATTTGAACCGGGGACCTCCTGGTTACAAGCCCTTTTCTTTAACCACTGGACCACACAGCTTCATTCATTCAATGCTGGTATTCATTTATTATAATAAACAGTTTGAACTCAATTTTGGAGCTAGTTTCCCTTCTCTTTTCTCTGCATATTTATGGGCAGCAGTGTGGAGTGGTTAGGGCTCTGAACTCTTGACCGGAGGGTCGTGGGTTCAATCCCAGGTGGAGGATGCTGCTGCTGTACCCTTGAGCAAGATACTTTACCTAGATTGCTCCAGTAAAACCCCAACTCTATAAATGGGTAATTATGTGTAAAAAATAATGTAATTGTATGTAAAAATAATGTGATGTCTTGTAACAATTGTAACTCGCCCTGGATAAGGGTGTCTGCTAAGAAATAAATAAAATATGTAATGTTGTTAAATATGTGTGTCACGCTTCAAACTTTCAACCCACTATACACAGCAAGAACACTAGATGGCAGCAGAGGACACTGGAATTCAAATAACAGACCTTGATTAAACGTGTCAGCGGCATGCATTTCTGTTTAAAGACAGTTCATACACACCGTCGAAATTCACAACACTTTCTACTTCAAACCGTCAATTGCACCATTTATCTTTCTGAAAAACACTTGTTACAAAACTAAAAAAAAAACAAGCACCCTTGAAAGTGAGTGATGGCACATTTACTTCAATTCTGAAGATGTCCCGTCTCTTCACTGTATATGCAGTATGGCCAGCTCGGCACTTGACTTAGGGAAGTGGTTGACGTAAGCTGTGAGCAGTTAAATTGTATTTGAAGGGTTTGGTGAAGAGACTACACTTTATTTTGCTTCTTGCTTTTTTAATGCTAACGTTTTCTCAATTATTATGGATTATTAGCTGTTAGGGAATTGGTTGCTCATTGCTCCGCTAGAGGTTTTCTGCTCATTGCTCCCTGCTTCCCTGCGTATTTTTTCCTTAAATTTTTTTTTCATTAAATCTGAGGTTTTCACAAAATACAGAATGCACATCGAGAGCGAAGCGAACGAGACGAATACAAAAATACCACCGGCTTGTAAAATAGCTTATGTGATTATTATTATTATTAGTCAACATTATTAAAACACAGAAGCATCATTTTACAGAAATACGAAACCAATGTGTGGCCCTCCCCGTCACTTTGACTAAAATAAAGAGAGATAGACATATGATCAATTTCTAATTGTTCTGCTATTTCTTGACATTTGCGTCCTTTTTATTGTCTTTATTAACCACAGACGCTGGCATCATAAAGAACATTATATTTTTCGACTTTAATAATTAAATTCTCATTGATGTAGATTTTTTTTATTATTATTATTATTTCTGTGTTAATCTCTGCGTGAGCAGACAGACAGTCTGACAGCCGCTACCTTTGAGCTTATTTCTGATTGGTCCTTTGGTACGCGAACCGCGCGTAGCAAAATACAAATAAAACAAATGTATTTCTATATTTGTTCGATTCATTCACGCCACTCGCTTCGCTTGTGTTGTGCATTACTCCATTTGAATCAATAGTTTTAATTATTTTTGATTCGCAAGCTCGGGTCCGGTGTGCATGCAAGCCCATGCCCACTGACGTGTTTGGTTTGGTATGTTGCAGAGCTGCGCTTTCACTCCGACTTTTAAGACTGTGTTTGTTAACATTTATGTATTAAGCTAAATCTGGACTTTTTTGTTAAATCTCGGAAAAATACGAGATTTACATTAGTCTAGGATTTTTTTTTACACTTATCGGCAATGTTGACTGCAGTTTCACCGACACACTCGCCGCTTCAAACATAATTTCTCCAGTTCTAGAGTAATCGTGAACGGTTCATTTGTAAGGTAAGAACTTGGCCTTAATTAGCTGTCATTTATGTATTTATTTAAAATGTTCTATCTTTTTTTTAACAGAACTGCCTCTTTAGTCAGTCGCGCCCCTTAGTGACACTCCACCCCCCTCCCCACCTCCCACCTCGCTGCGCGCGCCCCCAAGTTTGCGCACCACTGCCCTAGAGGTCCTATTTCAAACTGCAGGAAATGCACCCGTCTTTTAAGACTGGTATATAGGATGTAAGCAGAAACCACGTGGTGACATAGACCACACATGTATTCAGAAGACCAAAATGTATAGGTTTGTATTGCAGAGCATTGATAAACCAACTTACTGTCAGAGTGTAAATGAACACAGGTTGCATACAGCACATTGTGGACTGAGGTTTCAGGAATCAGCCTGTGCCACAAACACTACCTCATGCACACAAACAGTGGAGTCGGGTTGTACTGTACTGTTTTTTTATTTTTAATTTGACATGTTTTTCCCTCATGTCATTGTTTCACTCCCTATGTGATGCTAGTCTTTTTTTAACTTCATTCTTAATTCATTTGATCAGTTGCCTTTATAAACCTATTTCATATTGTATCATTCTTCAAACTAAATGACAGAGTTTAAACAAAATGCACATCAAATCCAAATCCATCATGATGTAACAAGGAAGATTTTACCATGGTGTTATACTGTATAATGTTAGATAAAAGATAAGTAAGAAAGGAGGACTCTAGATCAACCCATGAGGCATGTACTGTGCATTATTAACTGAATGACTTAAACAATAAAAGAACAATTACTAACCTTAATGTCCATTGCTCAAATCCTATACACATCACAAAAAAGGTCTGTATCAAATACTCAAAATGTTTTTGATAAGTTTCTTTTTAAAATCCTATTAATCCTATAAATAATATTTGATTTACTCTTCTTATATTATTTGTAGAATACTCCCAGAGTTTTGAAAAGTGTAGTGAGAGCGCAATGAAATCTCCAGACTTGTGTTTGGTGTGTAGTACTTTCACATTCTGCCCTTTTTGCCACCGCCACTTTTGCTTCCTTCAGGAACTGTGCATGCTCTGCACACGCTCTTTTCTACCTTTGCACACTGGGCATGCTCAACACATTTACTATGTCAGAAATAGCTACCCAACCCAACCAAGAGACCCGAAAGATTTAGGCAGGATACTTCAATTTCTGTGACTGTTTAATGGAGAATATGCCTGGAATGAAATGAACTCCAGTTTGATTGAAACCTGTAAAATAAATATGTATGCATGAGTTTTAAAGTTTACCAGTGTCTGTTTGTGTGGATTGCTGAGAACAGGTGCACATATGCTTAGCAATGACACAATCTGTTAAAAGCGAGTTTATTCATTTTAGGCTCAGAATAATATTTCGTTAAAGGAAAAGGTTAAAATCGCTGGATAATATTTTTAAATACCGTTTTAGTTTTGAAGATGCTATCTGCTCTCTGTAAGTTTGGGTAGCCCTGTGTGCCGCCATCTTTGACGCAAGGCTTTAATATAGCCGGAAGCGCGCCCGATACAAGTACATGAGGTAATGACAGCAAGCAATTTGACAGCAAGCCAAATGACCCGCGGGCAGCCGCAGAGCGGGCCACTTGCAATGTGTTGCAGCATGGCGCATGCATGGCATATCAGCTTGTCAATAAGAAAGCTGGTCAGGGCGTTTGAAAACAAACCAAAAAGGACAAGAGAAGTAGCAAGTGTGCCTGTATGTCTTTGTAACCTCCAAATGAATATTACTAAAAATAACATAGCATCTGTGTTGTATCTAATGAGACACGCTAGTTTAGTTTAACATTCCGATGTGAAACGTAACTCAAAATGACTCCTAACGATGTAGTCACTGGGCTTATAACAGACTTTATTGTACAGCTGAAAGACAATTTCAGTGCTCGCTTTGACTTCAGTATTCCCAGGGACGTAATTGTTTGATCCGTTTTCAATCCACCCCGATGGTGATTTCTCGTCCCATGCGAAGCAAGTGCTTCCCGCAATCGACGAAGCAGCAACTAGAACTAGTAGATTTCGTCGCTGCTGAAAACTGAATTAACAAAGCAAACCTCGAATCATTCTGGTCCGCCTATACATGTCCAGAGAACTACGCGACCGTGAAGAAGCTGGCTCTGTTTGTGCCCTCCATGTTTGGATCTACTAACACATGCGAAGAGGCTTATATCACAATGAATACAATAAAAACAGATGCACGAAACAGGCTGACACAAGACTCTCTGGATCACTGCCTACGCGTCGCCATCACGTCTATCACACCTGATGTTCTAAAACTGATCGCAGAAGGAAAGTGCAATTTTTCTCCTTAAATTTGTCATAACACAATGAAGCATTTAAAATAAAATGTATGCTACTTCTGAATTGTGTTTTATGTTATTCTGCATTCCTGTCTATGTAGGAAAGTGCCATTTGACTTTGGTGTTTTGTAACTGAACTGTATTCCGTTAAGACAGCCCATGCAGCATTTGACAGGCTACACAAAATGTCCGTTTATCAGTCGAAATGATTATTGGATTTTAGTTGCGTTGGAAATTAATTCTATCTTGTGGATACTTAGTGAAGCCCAGCCACGTAGAATTTAAACAGGTTTGTGAGATGATAATTAAGACAGGTAATTTTTTAAAGAACCTATGGTGCATGGCAAGTGGTTTTTGAAAAATTGTGATAATAAACGGGGTATGATCTAAAACAGGTTAATCTGTGCTTTGGAATCGATATTGCAAAACACTTAATTTTCTGCTTTCTCGCAAGAAATGAAGGTCATACGAGGAATCCCCCATGACACCCCCTTGCGGTAATATTAAAATGAAGTTCCACTCTCGCTCAGCCCTTGATACAGACCTGCCAAGGAGGCTTCTGTGGCCCGTGAGCTGCCATTTGATGACCACTGACATTGGGTGTATGTAACCCAAATGTTTTGGAATAGTGTAGAGGAGAGGTTAGTGTGGGCAAATAAATATATACAGTACTGTGCAAAAGTTTTAGGCAGGTGTGAAAAAATGCTGTAAAGTAAGAATGCTTTCAAAAATAGACATGTTAATAGATTATATTTATCAATTAACTAAATGCAAAGTGAGTGAACAGAAGAAAAATCTAAATCAAATCCATATTTGGTGTGACCACCCTTTGCCTTCAAAACAGCATCAAGCATCAATTCTTCTAGGTACACTTGCACACAGTTTTTGAAGGAACTCGGCAGGTAGGTTGGCCCAAACATCTTGGAGAACTAACCACAGTTCTTCTGTGGATTTAGGCAGCCTCAGTTGCTTCTCTCTTCATGTAATCCCAGACAGACTCGATGATGTTGAGATCAGGGCTCTGTGGGGCCATACCATCACTTCCAGGACTCCTTGTTCTTCTTTACGCTGAAGATAGTTCTAATGACTTTCGCTGTATGTTTGGGGTCGTTGTCATGCTGCAGAATAAATCTGGGGCCAATCAGATGCCTCCTGATGGTATTGCAGGATAGATAAGTATCTGCCTGTACTTCTCAGCATTGAGGAGACCATTAATTCTGACCAAATCCCCAACTCCATTTGCAGAAATGCAGCCCCAAACTTGCAAGGAACCTCCACCATGCTTCACTGTTGCCTGCAGACACTCATTCGTGGCGCCTCCAGCCCTTCGCTGAACAAACTGCCTTCTGCTACAGCCAAATATTTCAAATTTTGACTCATCAGTCCAGAGCACCTGCTGCCATTTTTCTGCACCCCAGTTCCTGTGTTTTCATGCATAGTTGAGTCGCTGGCCTTGTTTCCACGCCGGAGGTATGGCTTTTGGCCGCAAGTCTTCCATGAAGGCCACTTCTGACCAGACTTCTCCGACAGTAGATGGGTGTACCAGGGTCCCACTGTTTTCTGCCAATTCTGAGCTGATGGCACTGCTGGACATCTTCCGATTGCGAAGGGAAGTAAGCATGATGTGTCTTTCATCTGCTGCAGTAAGTTTCTTGGCCGACCACTGCGCTCACGGTCCTCAACGTTGCCCGTTTCTTTGTGCTTCTTCAAAAGAGCTTGGACAGCACATCTGGAAACCCCTGTCTGCCTTGAAATTTCTGCCTGGGAGAGACCTTGCTGATGCAGTATAACTACCTTGTGTCTTGTTGCTGTGCTCAGTCTTGCCATGGTGTATGACTTTTTGACAGTAAACTGTCTTCAGCAACCTCACCTTGTTAGCTGAGTTTGGCTGTTCCTCACCCAGTTTTATTCCTCCTACACAGCTGTTTCTGTTTCAGTTAATGATTGTGTTTCAACCTACATATTGAATTGATGATCATTAGCACCTGTTTGGTATAAGTGTTTAATCATACACCTGACTATATGCCTACAAAATCCCTGACTTTGTGCAAGTGTACCTAGAAGAATTGATGCTGTTTTGAAGGCAAAGGGTTGTCACACCAAATATGGATTTGATTTAGATTTTTCTTCTGCTCACTCACTTTGCATTTAGTTAATTGATAAATATAATCTATTAACATGTCTATTTTTGAAAGCATTCTTACTTTACAGCATTTTTTCACACCTGCCTAAAACTTTTGCACAGTACTGTATATATATATATATATCGGGGCTGGCTTATTCAAAAGGGAGAGGTGACAGACTGGCTGAAGAGCTGTGTGTTCAGAGAAAGTTACAGTCCTGTGCTCCCACGGTTTGATATTATAAATAGTTGGATTTAATTCCAAGTTGTTTTTTTGTTTGAACTGTTTGTTTTATTTATTTGTTTATTTTTGGGCCTGAAAATTAATATTTCCATTGCTTCCTGCAGTACATCAGCCACTTGACCACACTATCTTACAGACAATTTCTTTATTAATAATATTATCACTTTTTAGATTGGGAAATTATAAGTTTCTGAAAAAAAACATTCCTAAAAAAAACTACTCAATAGTTACTACACGCAAACTAAATGGCTCAGGTCATTCAAATTAAGTTAGTAAAACATGTGTTATACTTTTGTGACAATTCCTTTATTATTCAAATTGCTCTTTAAAATTGCAATTTTTTATAGACTTGTGTGGTTGCTGACTGTTTTCTTCACCGGTATAATGGCAAATGCCCCCGGATTGTAAACGTATCACAGCATGACTTGTTTTTGTTTGCTCTGCATTGTTCTCTGTGAAAAATACAGTATTAGAAAGAATTTGCTGTCAGTGCCAAGTTCTGAGGTAACAATTAATTCAAACTGACACTGACAGGATTCTAAGGCTATGCCATGCATGGCAACGGATTCATGCGACTCGGGGGGGCAGGGGCTACAGAATATACTAGTGGCATTTTCTGACCCCAAAATTTGCCACAATTTAATATCTAATTTTTTCTACATAATATGTAGGGCTGGTATTTTCTGACACTGCAGTATGATTTACCATAAGTTACTTCTTTCCTTACCTATAAAATATACAAGGGTGGCAATTTCTGGCAAAGTGGCAAATGTTGACAATTATATCTGCCATAAATCACTAGCGAATTCTGTCAGGGAGGCATGTTCTGGCAGTACACCACCTCTGTTTTCTCAGGAAACTTTTCGCTGCAAATAGAAAAAAAATAACCATTGTGTGTGTGTGATTCACTGACCTTTCAACATGGCAGGTGTTGGGCATGATTGAATGCTAATAATGAATACAGAATGACAGCATTCACAGGTTACAGAAGAGAATGGAAGAAGGAAACATAAAATGACATTTTTCATGTTATGATTTTATTTCCATAAAAAATTAAACAATACAGAAATTGTAATTATCAGAAGCAATGTAATAGCATTAACAATAATATTTAATAATAATGCTATATCACTTGTTATATCAAGGTATGTGATAGCTGCCTAGCTGGCGTCAATGCTCATGTGGTAATCTAATGATGTTCATTAAAAATACAACTTTAAAAACAGAATGTCCGGGGCTCCTGAGTGGCGCATCCAGTAAAGGCACTCAGCGTGGAGTGCAGGATGTGCCCTATAGCCTGGAGATCACAGGTTCGATTCCGTCACTGCCAACCGTGACCGGGGGTTTATAGGGGGTGGCACACAATTGGCTGAGTGCCACCCGGGTAGGGAGGGCTTAGGTCAGCAGGGGAATCCACAGTTCACCACGCACCAGCGACTCCTGTGGCCAATAGGGCGCCTGCGGTTCTACAGTGGAGCCATCAGATCTGTGCTGCCTCCAGCACTATAGGTCTAGTGGCCTCGCTGTGGATCCACAGTGTGAAAAATGACGGATTGGCAGGAACACATTTCGGAGGACGCGTGTTCCAGCCTCCGTTCCCCGAGTCGCCGGGGGGTTGCGAGCGGTGAGCCGGGATACAAATAATAACAATTGAACATTCCAAAAATTAGGGAGAAAAACCAGGGTAAAAAAAAAAAGTCTGCAATCAAACCCTTTTTTTGCAATATAGCAAGGGCACTATTGTGCTCTGTCCAGTAAACAAAAGGCAGATAGCACGTGAAAGATCAAGCAGTTACTTTAAGCTTGTTAGTTGGTTGTGATTATTTTGCTGGCAATAGAGTGAGGGAGGCCGCAATATTTTTTGGCCTGGTGCATAAGGACAAACCATATGAGTGGCAGTATAACAGCAAATACCTTTATTGTATATTGGATCGCATTGGTTCAAAAAGAATAGCTTGCTGAATGCCAGAGGCATTATAAAGGGCGCAGTATAGCAGGGATGCATTATAAAGGGGGCAGTATAGCAGGGATGCATTATAATGGGGGCAGTATAGCAGGGATGCATTGTAATGGGGGCAGTATAGCAGGGATGCATTGTAATGGGGGCAGTATAGCGAGGGTGGCATTATAATGGGGCAGTATAGCAAGGGGCAATATAGCAAGGGGCAATATAATGGGGGCAGAATAGCAAGAGAGGCATTATAATGGGGGTAGTATAGAGAAGGTGGGCTAGTAAAGGACCAGTAGCTTTGAATTTAATTGTATTTATTTGCTCCACCTTTACCTTGTCGTTTTATGCCATTTGAAAACATTGAATGGTTCTGGGTTGTGATGCTTCAGTATTCAGATATTATCATTTCTCTCTCCATGTCTTTGAATTTGCTTTGAGCTTGTCTGGAAAATTCTAACTGCCTTGCAATGAGCAGACTTCCTCATTGCATTCCAACCACGTGGTGCTGACCGTGGCCTCACAATTTTGTTTTTGGAATTAATAAAATAATAAAAAGTTTCAGTAAATGTTTTGTGGTTTCATACTGCTATTTATTTTAGCATGCACTGTAATAAACTTTGAAATCAGCCCTATTAAAAAAAAAAAAAAAAAAAAAAAGAACCAGGTTGGTTTTAACTTTTAAAAGGCTACTGCAGAATTCAAGAATTTCTGTTGCAGGAATCATGGACCCTTGCCACAGAATTTGGAAAAGTCTGTTCAGTTCAGTCCTAGGCAGTTAGGATTCTCCTGACAAGCTCCCAGACAGGTAAAGAAATGTCAGTAATTCAGTTTTGGATTAACAGAACCTAGAACTGCTCAACATCATGAAGACAAGGGAAAGGGAGAAAGAAATAAACAAAACACACATTTGAAGCTACTTGATGATGGGGAAGATCCTTTTCATCACGATCTTGACTATTGCATCAAGACCACTGGCATGAGGGAATTAGGTGTATTTTAGCATTGGATTGTGGCTCCACTCAGGCAAGGAGCTTTCTTTAACAGGCCACCCCCAAGCCTTGAAGAACGGGAAGAGATTCTTCTGGACCTGCTGGGAAAACCTTTCTGCCCACAGGTTCATCTTGTCTGAGTTGTTGCTACTGAGCCCTGGCTTACTCTGGTAGTCAGAGAAGAGCTTGATGAATGGCTCCCAGCCAAACCCTTCTTGCAGCTAAGAGACAAGAAAAAGCAGCAGTGGTTAATATCCGCTTCTCTACTTGTACCAACAAACATGTGCGCCCACCTCCAGAGAATAATATCAATTCTTACATCTACTCAACAGACCACCACAAATCAGACTGGAGACAAAGCTTGCCATTGAATCTGTTTTAAGCTGAGCTCTGGAAAGCTAAGATGAGACATCATGGCATCCAAGTCAAGCTGACACATTGTTTTGTGGAGTTACATGTTGAAAGAACTGGCCCAAACACTGTCAACTTGCGTCTACATTTTACCTTGGCTTGTTTCTTTAAGATATGTGAAAAGAGGGTGCAAATGGAATGAAAAAAAGTTTGTCTGCAGCCATGTAAACCAATCAGATTACAGCTTTGGTTTCTATATAAAAGAAATTTTTTAAAGGAATGTTTTGGGGTAGATTACTGCAATCCCATATCACACAGGAATGGATATGATTTGCACAAAATAAAATACCTGCAAGTAGGTTTCCAAACAAGTCCAAACAGTCCATTCTTCAAGCTTCGCCCCATTTCGCAGGTACTGTTGAATTGTTGCCTTGCGCTGTTCTGCTGTAAGCTCACTGTGAGCCTTGTGCCGGGGGATGTCCAGGACCTTCTCATGCACATAGACAGACCACAGGTTGTTGGTTGCCTCTCCAGTGTAAGGAGGGAAATTCCATGCAGCCTTTTGCTGGTTATGGCCCAGCTCATGAATGGCCCCCCATGTGCCGTTGGCTTTTATATATTGCAGATCTATGATGTCTTGAATTGCACCCCATTGAATCATGATAGGATAGCCAGAATGCATCCAACCTAGAAGATGCAAGCAATGTGTCAGAGTTCAATTAGACAGCCGTACTGGAAATAGTTTGGATAAACTGGTATTGTATTCAGGTATACAGCTATGGCTAAAGGTTTTGCATCACCCTATAGAACTAATTCATTTTGCTTCTCAAAGTCAAATGAAACATGCTGAATAATGTTACGTTAACATATTGAATTACACACCGCTTTGTAGTTTTCCATAAAACTTAATGAAAAACTGAGAAATGTTCAAATGTGACATTTCGAAATCTAACATTAAATACTGTACTACTGTTATGGCTTCCAGTAGATATCATTTTATGGTTGATTTTTTTTAAGTATGTTTTAATCTTAAAATTATAGGTGATGTTAAACTTTTGGCCATAGCTGTATCCTAGTAAACCTTTGAGTGGAGTTTGTACGTTTTAGTTACAACTGCACCTTTATTCTAAATACCGGGACTCCAGATACTGTTGCTTACCAGCAGAGATTTGAACATCGGCCACAATCCGCTCTGGTCTGGCAAACTTTCCGGGTGTGGCTGCAAGCTCTGCTACCGCTTTCATGATTCTGTTCCACAGTAACTCAAGGGAGTGCGGATCATCCATACTGCGGATGTGCTTGGAAGGAACCGTCAGAATGATGTTCTCAAACTCCAGCTCTGCCCAGGGCGCTGGGTAATAGCGAATACTCTCCACCCACTCGACTGGACAGGTCTTTCCTGCACCAAGATGGAACATTTATCAATCATACCCTTCCTATGCAAAACGTTTCTATGTGTGGTAGGACAACCTCTTTTGGGAAGATGCATTCTGCTTGTGACACAACATGAGCAGCAGAAACGAGTAGCTTTGATTACAAACAGGATGCAAGAGCGTGCTTATGAGTGTCTGTAGCTCGCAGAAACATATAATTAGTCACGACTGCTAAACAAAACACAATCTGAATACTTAACACAGATTAAACATGTTTTAAACAGAAATGGGAATGTGAATTGAGGTTCCCCAGATCTCTATTGTTTTCAATGGAACGTGATTATAATACCAGACATTGAAAAATACATTTGGCTTATGAAGTTTCTTTTAGTATTTCAAAATGTAGCACTATTGAGTGTTTATTATATCTTATAAGATATAAATGATCAAAATGTTTCTTGCCATAACATTTATTTTTAAACATAATTTTGTCTCGTCTTCATTCAATCTTGATAGTTTTAAAATAGGATTTCATAACTGTGTCATGCACAGGGTGTAAATTATGATTGAATCTTTATTTGTATTGTGATGGAGCGTTTGTCCTACACGGAACAATGAGAGCATTAGGACCCTGGTAAGGGTTGTTCGGACAGCACTCCATTATGGATAAGGGAACAGAAGCCAAAAATCCTCCATTTTGGTAAGGGCACTCAGGTGATTAATGATTAAGTGGCGAGCCCAGTGCAGCTGGGACTAGTTCTCTTGGATATATAAGGGCAGGGTTTCTCTTTGTTTGTTATGTTTGGGAACGAGGGATCGCTGTGTTGTTAAACCCTACAAGTCTATTTATTCTCCCACCTTAGAGGGACAGGAAACCTTTAAATAATATTGTACATAAAAGTTGTGCCTGTTTTAACCCAAGAGAAACAATTAACATTGTCTGTAACACACACTCATCCTGACCAACTGGGGGCGCTATATCACAGTATCTTTAGGCAGGGAACTTGTTTGTTAAGTGGCCTCTGGGGTCCATCTGGAAATTAGTCTTGAGCACAGATTTGGAACCTTTATTCCAATGCATGGTGAGAGGATCTGGTACGTTGCCTTCAAGGTAGAAACAAACAAGATGCTGCACTGCTAGTGGTCACAAGCTAGATTGTTAAGATATACAGTGATTTTACACCGAGAAATAAAAATACCCTTACCTCCTATGAAGTAAGGGGACCTCTCAGCCCCCTGTACAGTGATACACACAAGGCCAAGCCGACTCCCCTCAGGCACTATGATGTAGATCAGGCCTCCCCACAGACTGGAGACTGGAATTCTTTCTTTGTCAATTGCAAATCTCCTTGTGACCACCGCTGGCCTTCTCAGCTCCTCCAGATTACTCAAGTCATCAGTCTGGCACCCAATCTGCACCTGCAATGTATAATCAGCAGTGTCCTTCCAAAATCATTCACAGTTTGTTTATAAGAACATAAGGTTTACAAACGAGAGGAGGCCATTCAGCCCATCTTGCTCGCTTTGGTTGTTAGTAGCTTATTGATCCCAGAATCTCATCAAGCAGCTTCTTGAAGGATCCCAGGGTGTCAGCTTCAACAACATTACTGGGGAGTTGGTTCCAGACCCTCACAATTCTCCGTGTAAAAAAGTGCCTCCTATTTTCTGTTCTGAATGTCCCTTTATCTAATCTCCATTTGTGACTCCTGGTCCTTGTTTCTTTTTTCAGGTCAAAAAAGTCCTCTGGGTCGACATTGTCTATACCTTTTAGGATTTTGAATGTTTGAATCAGATCACTGCATAGTCTTCTTTGTTCAAGACTGAACAGATTCAATTCTTTTAGCCTGTCTGCATACGACATGCCTTTTAAACCCGGGATATCCCCCTTTCAAGATTGTTTCAGCCAAGCGGAACACAGAAAGACATTCATTTATTATGCAGCAACAGCACAAATCCAACCCAAGTTAGGAATTTCTAACCCTTAAGTTTTAAAAGGAGTTTTAACAACCGTTTGGGGTGTTGTAAACTGATCAGACATGTTTCATGACCTCAGCCTCTTACATTTAAAAAAAATAATAAAAAAACAGAGTACAAACAGAATTTGTGTCTTTTTCTTTTCAATTTCAAAATTGCATTTTCTCAAATGTACCTGCCAGCCCACCGAGACGAGCGTGGAAGGGACTTCAATAATGACATTTTGTCCTGGAGAAGCAAAAAGGCCTGTGCTCCTCCATGCTTCAGCACCTAGACCACAAAAAAAAAAAAACTGTATATTAGAAATGATTTTACGCTACAGCTGTTGCCAAAAGTTTTGCATCACCTAGAAATTTAGGAGTGAGACATAATAAAAGTTACAAATAAAACTATATGAACATAATTTAGATATTTTATTTAATATCATGTATTGGAATCAAAGAAACTAAAATTGTCGCAAAGGTCTACCGGAAGCCATAATAGTAGCACAGTATTTCATGTTAGATTGTGTCAGTTTTTTGTTAAGTATATGGAAAACTACAAAGCGGTATGTAATTCAGTATGTTGACGTAACATTATTCAGCAGGTTTCACTCGACTTTATGTGCTTCTGACTGATCTGAATCCCAACCTCTGCTTGGGACTGCCAGTAACAATAAACCCAACTATTCAGTGCTTCACTTAATCCCTAGAATGGAATTGAAGATGCTTTTCTTTCATACCTCCATTTGTTCCATTGACTTGCAGTTTTCTGGCAGATGCAGGCCGAGTATCGGGAGGCGCTCCTGCCAGGTTTAATAAGAACCTGCTTTCAATGGTTTTAATTGGGCTACCTATCACAAACTGAGGGATTCCAGCTCTGTTCACCAGGTCTGTTAGGAGTTGATGAATTGAGGTGTACGCATGGTTGTCATATGCTTTCATTTCCAAGAAAGATCTGCAGTCCAGCTCCAGTTTCTTCCACCAGCCTGACTCTGGTTCCTCTAAAGGTTTCATCCGAGGATGTGGTTCACGCAATTTGGGCAACACTTTCGGAAGTGATAAAAGTGCTCGACATCTTCTGCTTTAGGAGCCTTGTACATTTTGTTTTGGATGGATGCTCCCAGAATGCTAATCCCAAGTTTATTGAGGATTTTGTTCCCAGGGTATTCAGCAACTGCATGGTTGTTAGCCCAATACCAGGCTTGACCTCCAATAAACAGACCACCTCCTTCTGCAACAAATTCACGGATATTTTCAGCCTGGTCATCATCGTATGCTTGGCAGCAATAAACACTACACTCTTCTTTGAAGTCAGAAAACTTGCAGGGAAATTGTTCTTGTTTTAGAAGATCACAGAGGTCGGTCAAATTTTTTCCGAGCCCTATCTTTCCTTCCTTTCCAGCATCAAGCCAACGTATAGCATTGAGGATAAAGGCCTTAATTGGGGGGTGGCTCATATAGGTTTCATGCGATACCACTATGACACGACCATTGCCATACTGCGCACCTGCAACAAATATTTTTTGGTTTTCGTCAAATGCTATGGAGAAGGCCAAAGGACCATGCACTAGCAAATGGGAAGGATAGCTACTGCATTCTAGATTGAAGTCATTGACACCATTAAGCAGGGACCTCACATGATCAGTCGTGTGATTTACTCCTCGGGGGTTTCTAGGCAGAAATCAGAAAACAAAAACACATTAGAATTTTCTTTTATGGGTATGCAAAATAGGTGTCTGTTTAGTTCAATAAGATTAATATTTGGATTTGCCTTCATAGTGATTTAAGGTTAATAAAAGGCAATATAAATCATTTCTCCTTTTAAAGCAGCAATATATTTATCACATATTATATAAGAAAAAAAAAAAAAAAAGTTACTCATCCACTAAATCAGGGGTGATCCTGTCTGAGGTGTCCCTCTGGCTTTTGTACCAACTTTGACCTAAATTACTTAATTGGATCAATTATTACCAATTGGTCTAATTAAGTAATTTAGAGCACAGTTGGAACAAAAGCTGAGGGACACCGCCTCCAGACCGGAATTGAACACCCCTGCACTAAATGTATTCCTTTAAGCATTTTCTTTTGTCCACGAAAGAGGAAACATTTATGACTACCGGTGTATAATCTGCCCCAAACAGGACCAGTCTTTAGTAAAGTGTGTGGGTGTCATCATTACAAAGCAGCCGAGTGACTATGGCATTGTGGACAAGTCTAAAGTCTTGTCATTTCAGCCTCACTCAGCTCTAGAAAGGCAGCAAGCAGCACGATGCTGCTCAATAGTTGGGTTAACCACAAAAAAAAAAAAAAGAGAATTAACTTACGGGACTGCCAGCCAGCTCCTTGGTATTTCACTACGGACTGGGCAGACTATAGTCTGTCCATACTCTGCTGTAAAATAAACACCAGCCACACTGGTAATTTTGTTCCCATTGAAAGAGAAAAAAACATCTTCGGTTTGATGTGAATAAGACCAATGCCAAGCCTGGCCCCCAATGAGCAGGCCACCCCCTTGCTTTACAAAGCTGACAAGCTCTGCAGCCTGGGTGTCAACATATGCATCCATACAGTAAACCTCCATACCAGCATTGTAAACTTTACTTAACTTAACCTTGGTTCCTGTACTAGAGAGTTCAGTGGCTAAAGAATCTAGGCTACTGTGGACACCAACCAGTGCACCAGGGGATGGTTTGAGCCAGTTAACTGCATTTCGAATGAACTTAGCAAATCTGGGACCCTTCATGTAGGCTTCATGAGACAGGACCACCATCCGACCCTTGCCATATCGAGAGGCAGCAATCAGGACATCCCCATTCGTAGTCATGGCAACTGGGAAGGCATCACCCCCTATGAGCACAAGCCCGCCAGGAACAGAATCTCCAGTAAAGTCAAAGCATTCCAGCCCTTCCACCAATGAAGCATACGCAGCTTTGCAATCCATTCTTCAGCTGGACTTTGTAACTGACACAAGAATGCAGTATACTTCAGTCTGAAATTGAAAGAAAAATAACATTTAACAAAAAAAAGTCATAATTCTAATCAATTTACAATATAGAAATACTTGCCAGTCACATCCAGCAGTTTGGCTTCTTTGGCCAATGGCCATCTTTATTACTTTAAGGCACAAGCAAATGGGTGGACCAATAGCACCAGTCTCAGCAGAGCTTAGTTTGATTATTATTAAATCATTTAGCAGACGCTTTTATCCAAAGTGACTTACAGGGTGTCAGGATGTGAGGGGTGTGGTGTGGGTGGTGACATCAGGAAAGCAGTACACAAAAGGCAGGAGTGCAGGGCAAAACTGCACAGCTGCACTCATGCTTATTAATTAAAATAGAGACTTCAAACCATAAATAAATGAGCATGATGGCCAAAGCAACAAAACACAAATCAATGCCTACAAATACATAAACATACACTATTCCAGGTAGCAATCATATCACTTACTCTCTGTGTCCCTCCAAACCACTCCACCCAGAGAGTGGTTTTCTCCAGGCTTTTATAGTCTGTGGCTGGAGCCCAATTAATCCATAATTAACAATTACCTGGTTAAGGCTCTAGCCACATTCTCACATGTATTTCTGGCTGGGAGGAATTTAACCCCCTCCCTGCCAATCCAAAACAACCCACAGCAAAAATCATAATGATAATAGAAACACATACATACATAGAAGAAGAGACAACAGCCTCAAGTTCTCTGTACGCTACGCTCCACAGTCTCCCAACACAGACACACTAAAGCCGCAGGAAAGCCAAGGAACAGCTAGGGATGAGAGACAAGCCAGCCAAAACCAGCGGAACAATGCACTCTTGCCGGCAAAGAACACAACAAACACAAATGATACATGATTACTGAGAGCAAAGTCCCGTTAAATTGTACATAAAGGCTTAATGTACAAGTGGCATTGTCAAAGCCTGTATACTGCCGTCAGAGTTGGGGGTAACGCATTACTGTAATAATATTACTTTTGTCAATAACAAGGTAACATAATGTGTTAGATTTTTAATGGGAGTTCTTTTCGTTACCTTTTCTCTATTGCACGCCTTTATTAGTGGTCTTTTCTTTTTAAAACCAAAGTACATTTCAGTTCAGTTGTAACTAAATTTGAACTGCTCTTTATTGTATTTTACAGATGCTCCCTCAGTCCTGGTTTCTAATCTGTGCTCTCATTCATCCGCACACACCGTCAAACCAGAAACCCTAACAACTCGTCTAACGCTAGTGTCTGATTATCACAAGTCCTTAATTGCGTGCGTACACATAATCAGCTTAATTGGCTTGAGTACAGAGAGCTTAAAGGAGGAGGCTATGTGGTCCAATGGTTAAAGAAAAGGGCTTGTAACCAGGAGGTCCCCGGTTCAAATCCTACCTCAGCCACTGACTCATTGTGTGACCCTGAGCAAGTCACTTAACCTCCTTGCGCTCCGTCTTTCGGGTGAGACGTAATTGTAAGTGACTCTGCAGCTGATGCAAAGTTCACACACCCTAGTCTCTGTAAGTCGCCTTGGATAAAGGCGTCTGCTAAATAAACAAATAATAATAATAATTAAAGAGTAAGTAGCAAGGTTCTGAAAAATATAGCGTTCCACAGCCACTTACTTTCACTCTCTCTCAAATTACCTTTTATGCTTAGTAGTTAATTGAATAACAGTCCATTTCAAATTATCCAATTACCTTATTAAAACTCAGCTGTTTTGCTACCACTCTGATTTCTGATCCTGATGACACCTAGTGGTCAGTGTGCTGCTACTGCAGTTTTTCCACTTCCAAATGAGAACAATGTTCTTGACAATCTTACCACACCACAGTATATTATATGTATCTACAAATACATTTGTCTATCTATTATGTAAAGTAATTTATCTAACACGAAGTTGTATATATATTAAGTCAGTTTTTTTTCCAATTAACGCTAGTTATTCTCTTATAAAAAATTAAGAAAAAAAAGGCCTTATAACCCAGGGCTGGTAATGGAACGTGAAACAAGCAATGTGATTGGTTGAGCAAGGTTCCAGCTGTCCATATATTGGATGGATAGGGACAGTTAGAGCCTTGTCACATATTCTAAATCACTGCGCTGCCTCACAGAATTTGAAGTACTGGTACCTATCTTGTTTACAGTTACAGATGTCGCCGTACTTATCGCTGTCTTTATACTCTCACCCTGACTGTCACTTCAAATAATATCTTTTTAGCGGTTTGTAAACACTGCAGAAAAACACACTTCTGCACATTATCCACCCCTCTCTGACACAGACCTTGAAAAATTACTAGTAAATATATTGACTTACTTTTGCATGTTTCAATTAAATCAATGTACTCAGCTTCACTTATACTTTTGTGGTCCCTTAATTGGCGTAAGGATATTTAATAATTTGTTTGCCCTAAATTTTTTTTTTTTTAAATCCACAAACCTGGATTATAAATGCCCTTCATGGTGTCCCTATACTTTGAATACCCTCGACTTCAGCCGCACAACGTCTGAGGCGTCCATATATTCGGGCCTTATTGCATACTTATTATGTACCTTCAGTTGCTTTTTTTTTATTTTCCCTCCTTATGTGTACATTGGAAAGAAACCTGTTTGGCACAGAACGCAGATGTATAGTTAAAAGTAAAGAATAGTCTCAACAATTGTTTCGCAGGACAAGACAAGAGAAAGAATTGTAACGAGTAAATTCCTTTTTTTGAAGAAACACACTGACTGCAGTTTATTAATAGGTCACCTCCTCAAAGTTCTGGTAAAGTTTGTGGTTTTGTCTTTTTTTAACAAAAATAATTAGTATAATATTATGCTATGGCTTCACTTTATAATCTGGTTATTTATTTTATAGTTTTACTCTGCAAGTCAAAATAATAAAACTGCAAAAATATTATTTTCAGTTATTCCTGAAAATTGTAGCTACCATTCTTTTTCATTAGTAAAATCCTAGAACTAAATTTACTGACTGGCAGATGTTCTACCGCAATCAAGTACGATGCATTACATTTCATTTTGAATTCCCTCCATGTTTTTTCTCAGCAGTTACTTCAGTAGCACATTGCTCTGGCTATCAGCTGTAAACAAAATGTATCTAAATACAAAAATACTTACTATACAGATAATGTTATCAGAAATGTCTTGCTAATTTTGTGCAAATGTATTCTAGTCACACAGTCAATTGCATGTTATATTTTGTATATGATGCTTTACCTCATGTTCTTGAAGGTGGGGGTGTTCAACCCTGGTTAAGTGTGTAACTGGGGAGGTGCATTTATATGCTGCACACCCAATGATATTACCCAACCAGATGCTAACGACATATTGTATTTTCCTCTCCTCTTCTACTGCTATTACTGTACTAAGTTCAATTAGCCCATAATTACCAGTACGTACTGTGTTTTATTTAGACCCATCTGTCTCAGGCTAATAAAGTGTGAGAACATGTGTTCACACAGTATAGGGGCACAATGGGAACATGTGTTCACACAGTATAGGAGGCTGTGTGGGAACATGTGTTCACACAGTATAGGAGGCTGTGTGGTCCAATGGGTAAAGAAACAGGGTTGTAACCAGGAGGTCCCCGGTTCAAATCTCACCTCAGCCATTGACTCATTGTGTGACCCTGAGCAAGTCACTTAACCTCCTTGTGCTCCGTCTTTGGGGTGAGACGTAGTTGTAAGTGACTCTGCAGCTGATGCATAGTTCACACACTCTAGTCTCTGTAAGTCGCCTTGGATAATTTTAGGCGTCTGCTAAATAAACAAATAATAATAATAATAATATAGTGCATTTTGCCAGTTGTATCAAACTACAAATGCAGTAACAATGTACCCATTTATCAGTCCTAATTAGATCGCAAATGTAATTTACTGGGAAATTGTGTGATTATGTTTATTAATAGTGTAAGATGAAATTGACAGCATAGTTAATTGGAGAGGTAACACCCCTACAGGAAGTGTTGCAGTCCACCGTTTTGAGTTATGCTCGGGTTGTGAACAATTTAAAAGTTCAGCCAGTAATACGTCTCTTTCCTATCGGGGGTCAATGAGTCCATTCACACAGCCTTGCTTGACCCATTGGATCACTGAAAGCACACATGAGAAATAAATAATGGAAAGCATGATGAATAAGCAATGCTAAACACAGGAGCTATATGACACGAAGACAATGCCTGCTGTTTAACCCTTTTGAATAAACGTGTTTGGTCCTGTTGTGCCACTGGTAAAAATGGAACTCTAGCATCGTTCGTTTGAAACCTGAAGCGTTTTATAAACAAACAGCATGAAATAGTTTATATTTCGAAGACTGGTAATATATATATATATATATATATATATATATATATATATATATATATATATATATATATAGATAGATAGATAGATATAATATAGATATAGATATAGATATAGATCTGGATGTGAAATTGGAAATCTTTAGCAACGTAATTGTTTTCGCCTTTCAACAGTTTGAAATGTAAAACAGAAAACGGAAAGTAATTCACAAGACGCCAGAGGTTTGACTAAAAGAAAACACACACACACACGCTCACACACACGCACCCTACACGTCCGGTGGTTTGACCCATAGTACGCTGCACAATTTACTAGATACTTGTTTGTTTAGTTTGTTTTATTCTCGATTTTTGAAATGATATGCAAGAGAGGCTATATATATATATATATATATATATATATATATATATATATATAATTTATTTTTATTTTTTTTTAATAAGGCAGTTAGTAGGTTAATGTTGCTTCGGGACCATGAACGGGTTTAAGTTCAACTCTTTAAATAAAATGCTACTGTTGTTATTATTATTGCTACTGTTATTATTATTATTATTATTAGTAGTAGTAGTAGTTAGTTAGTAGTATGTAGTAGTAGTATGTAGTATATTATTATTATTATTATTATTATTATTATTATTATTATTATTATTATTAAGCACTAGTAATCTGAAGTAGTGTTATTTTAAAAGAACAGAAGCCAGTTTTACTGAAGTAGGCTAAAATGTTATTTTTTCCCCCATTAAAACAGTGTCGATGTTCTTTATTTAAATTAATGTTCCACTTTCATATTTAAGCCTGTTGTGTACCCATTCAATCAAACCAATTAGGAATTTACTTGAATCATTTATAATGTTTTTCAAGTAAGCTTATTTGTGTTTAAAAAAACACAATAAAGTTGCAGTCTTTTTTTTGCAGCCAGTGTCATCTTACTTTAGGCACGTACGGTAAATCACCACCTGGAAGTTGGTTACTTATTCCCGGTTCCTTATTCGCGGTGTCGTTGACAAAGCAACGTGTCCTTTTTCTGTGTGTTTTAAATCACTTACACATCTTTCTCAATTAATATATTGCTACTATTTAAAAAATAATCGCTCCTCCGTTAGAAAAAAAAACGAAAATATTAATAACAAACCTGTAATCGTAAGGCAATTCATATTTTTGCTTATATATAATATATCCTATTACTCTCCCCGTCATTCTGCGCAGTGTCAGCCCTTGTTAAAGATATAAAATAATGTACACAATCCGAAGCAACTGCAAAACTTGCCACAATATTTAAAATAAAATATATAAATATTTTAAAAAAAGAAATTAATGACTTGGTTGCAGTAGCAGCAATAACATTTTTGTTTTAAGTTATTTTATTATGGGCAAACTTTGGCAGACACCATTTCTTAGAGGAATAAGACCATTTTAATGGTATAAAACAAGAAAGAACTCTTGACAGGTCATTCCTGCAACTACGTTTATATAGTTAAATATAAACTGTTGAATACTTACCTTCTAAAGAACAGGACTTGCTTTTCTTTGTTTAACACTTTCCTTTAATAAACTACATGTGAGAATTCTAGGTGCAGCTCTGTGCAGAGATGCTGTTGGTACTGGTTGTGCCATTTATTTATTTATTATTATTTATTTATTGTTATAATAAATCCTTATCCAGGGCGACTTACAATTGTTACAAGATATCACATTATTTTTACATATAATTACCCACTTATACAGTTGGGTTTTTACTGGAGCAATCTAGGTAAAGAACCTTGCTCAAGGGTACAGCAGCAGTGTCCCCCACCTGGGATTGAATCCACGAGCCTCCAGTCAAGAGTCCTAACCACTACTTCACACTGCTGCCCATTTGATGTTACTTGCATGTATTTGTAATGAATGCATGCTCAGTAAGTACATATTGAACATTTTATGCTGAAACACCTGCACAATTTTTGTCGACTTGCAATTACTGAAACCGTAACTTCACAACAGCAAGGGTTGCTTGGTTTAGGGTTCATGTAACACATTACTGTAATCTGATTTATATTTTAGTAACTTGTAACTGTAATTTTATATTACATTTTTTGCTAAACAATAACAGTTACATTGAAAAAAGGATTATAGCAACATGGAAATCAGAAGGCACTTCAACAGTGGCAGTCACATGAACGATTTTACACCTGTTTGCTATAAAATGGTGTCAGGGGAGGGAACAAGCTGGATCTTCAAAGAATATTTCAAAGACAACAAGAAATCACTGTAAAATGTAAACTGTGCCAAAGAAGTCTGTTTGTAACTGCAACTAGTTTTTTTCCCAAAAGTAATAAGTTACTAGTTACAATTTTGAAGTAACTTTTATGTTTCATGTAACAAAACCTGGTAAATATATTTAGCATTGTACACTACAGTGTGCAAGACAATGTAATATAAATACAAATGCAAGTTAGCTTACTTTTATAGACGAGCAGGCAGTGAGTCTTGATTGTGAAGCTGACGTTTCTCAGAAGTGCAGACAGGAGCTCAGTCTCTGTGTGGAAGGAGTCCAGGCAGACTCCAGCTTATAAGGGTTCCCTTCCTACACAGTCACTCCCCTTATCATGGGTTCAGAAATGTCTGTAAAGACATATCCCACAATGACCTCAAAGGTATTTCAGACAGCCCACGTTTATGAAAGTGATTTCAGTGAGACCTTCACAAGAACCTGGTGTTGTGCCAAATAGTGTATCATATTCTGAGGAAACAAGTAGAGCAAAAAAATATATATATATTTGGGAACTACATTATGGTTACCAGACATTCCGTGAAAAACTGGGATTGTCAGTTTCAGCCTTAATTTGTTGTCCCAGTGTTATGGTAAATAGTGTATTCGGAAGAAAAGTGTCTCCTGGCAGTATTTGGCACCTTCGGTGGCAAATACTGTCGCTGCCAAAAAGTGTCTCCGCCGTATTTCTCACTCCAGCACAATTAAAATACAGTAATAAAGTAAAAATGTGAAATATACTATCGTATAGTTGTATTAACTATATATTTTAATTGTTTAACGTTCTTTGTCTTGGAAGATCGGAGAACATTGTACTGATAATTGGTGCATTTTCTACTGTAGCTGAACAGAATACTGTCTCCAACTACTTTTCAATTGACACATACAGCCTGATTTTCAGGAGGGGCAAAGTGAAAAACAGGTTGCAAAACACATTTGCAACACCAGATAGGTGGCAAACTTCAAAAGTCCTAGAAGTCAGCTGTGCAGTGGCATTTCAGGGTGTGTGCTTTATGAAAATGCACCGCATTACAGCTTGTTAAGCAATTGAAGTCTGTAATTAGTTCTATTTTGCAAATAACACATTAGTTTCAAAAGGTGCAAAACGTTGATGTGTCCACTTTGTACACCAAAATACACTCTCGCTAATTAAGACATGACTCCTCTCGTGTCTTAAAGTGCGACCGCTGACAGGGCTACCAAGCTGTAATCTACAATGGAAGATATTGAAGTGCTTACAAAGCACGAGAGGGAAGAAAGGGGAAAAAACAACCCTTCACTAAACCCAGAATATTTCATCCACGTCAGACATATTAACTCTAACTCCAATACATTATGCTTAGATACAGATTGGATATAGGCACTATAACGGGGCTGTGTGATCTGCTTAAGTCACCTGAAAGGATGCCTACCCCCTCCCTCTAATCGACGAAGCATTGGATGAGATCGCTGGGTCACGGTGGTTCAGCTCCCAACCAGACCCTACCCTCCCGTTTACTGTGGACACCGATGCCAGCGATGTAGGTATCGGGGCCGTTCTGTCTCAAGGGGGGCCCCAGGGGCAAGAACGTCGTCCCACGGCACTACTACTGTTCGGGAGGGAGCTGCGCACCCCTGTTGATCTCGTGTTTGGCCGGCTGCTCCGAAGGGGACTCACCAGCAACTGCAGGACCAGAATATGTGCAGCAGCTCCAAGACCGGCTGGATGCTGCCCATCAGTTCTCCTGGACCCATCTAAGCGGGGCTGGGGCAAGGCAGAAGCGAGCCTACATATGTGCACTGGACTGTATACCAGCATTGGTAACCCTGTGGTCCTGATTACTTGCATGTGTGATTACTTGATTACTGTTGCCAGTATTCAGGCCACGGACAACAGCGCCGTCTGCTGGTAAAAATAAATCAGTGCGCCTGAACGGCGTTACAAATAAAGTTCTGCCTCCTCTGTGTCAGTGAATTGCCCACCATCCTTCCACAATATAATTTACACTTTTGTTTACACTTTTTCCCTTATATAAGATGCAATTCATGTTACACTAGCCTTAAATAGCATCTACCATGGGTAATAATATCGCAGTAATATATATTTTAATTTAAAACACCTGAAAAAACAAATATTCTAACTTATGTTGAATCCTGAAACCCTACATGTGCAATATGGAGTTTGTCCTCATGGCTGCAGGCCTCCCAGACAACAGGAACCCCTCCGCCACACGAAACAACCTCTATTCGTGCACTTCTTAAAATGACCACTAGGATTTCTTAAAGGGGTAGGCCAGAATTTACTTACATTCAGGTAAAGGCAATGAAAAACACCACGAGGGTGCAGAGTGAAAACATACAACAATATTAATTTATCATTGCATTATTTTTTATTTGTAAACGGCTATTCTGCCGTGCAATTAAGAGGTAAAAGCGGTGTGCTTATCTACACCATATTGTGCGGTAATACATGCATCTCGCATGAAACCTTTAGGCTGCTCCCCCAGTGTTCTTCCAGCCAAATTTGGCTTGTTTTGAAAGCATCTAGCGGGTTGATGTTGTAGTTGGTGGTTTGGGTACTTTATTTTATATTTTTATCATGCATGTTTATTTTTTTTTATTATTCCTTTTGATTATGTCATCCGCAGTGCAAAATTTCAATCCCCACATCGCCAATTTAAGAACTTTATCAGTATAATTACCATTTTTTTTTTTGTTATGTATTTTTAAAGACTATCTAACAATTTAATTGTACACTACATTCTGAATACTTTTTTTTTACTGGATCAGATTTTTTTTTTTAAAAAAAACGGTTCTGGCAGTGTAAGTTGTGTAAAAACAAAGCAGATAAATAAATAGTTTATAACCAGCGTTTTTTTATTATTTTAAATACATGTGTAGCACTTATTTATGCTTTTGTAATAAATTAAATCTTAAAAGCAAGGGCAGTCATTCACTCCAATCCCTGGGACTCTGTGACCGATGTACAAAGCAGCTATAAACCCATGTTTATGGCGAGGATGCACTTTTGCTGTCAGTTGTCTCCGTCAGCATTTTTACAAAAAAAATTGTTAGCCTTCTCAAAGTAGTACTGTAGTTTGTAATAGAAGTCTCTGTGATGTTCTCTTCTTTAACAATAATCACAAGCAATCCTTACCAATCCTTTTTTTAAACCATCGTTTTTTTGTCTAATACACAGACGTAAGTGAACGTAAATTCTTCTATTGCATTTGATTTATTGGCTGTTGTCAGTTCAATTTACTTTGCAATGCCTCCGAAACCGTCAGGCAAAAAGTCAATGGCTGCTGATCCAAATACCCTCGCTGTCGGGAGAACGCTGATGCATGAGAAAGCACTGCGGGCCTGGCTACAGCTCAGTGATGCTTGAAGAGTTTTGCAGGATTGTCAAGGAAGTTATCACGAGATGACATCGCTACCCTTAGGACTGAAATTCAGCAAGCAATTGCTCCCATTCAAGCCACGTTGTCGAATGCAAAACAAGCAAAGCAGATAAACAAATAGTTTCTAACACTTACTTGCCTTATTTATTTACGTACTTATTTTAAATACATGTGTAGCACTTATTTATGCTTTTATAATATAGATTAAATCTTAAAAGCAAGGTCAGAACAATGACTGCAAGGGCAGTCATTCACTCCAATCCATGGGTCTCTGTGACCAATGTACAAAGCAGCTATAAACCCATGTTTATGGGCAGGATGCACAATTGCTCCCTGTGACAGGGTAGCCACCTCCCCTCCTTCTTCGTAGCCGGCAGCTCCCTCTTCTGGGGCTCCAGCCACACTCACTCCTGCAGCGAAACTGCTGAAGGGGAGATGGTCTCCTGACCTCCACCCGTTCTTCGTGGCCGGCAGCTCCCTTTGTGGTGCACCGGTCACAGTATTCCCTGCTGCCATTAACCCTTTGCGGTCCATTTATTCAGCCTTGGGTCAGGTCCAATTTATTTTCACATGCACAGTTTATTTTAGACACGCTGTTTAAAAAGTATTTTTTCACAGTAAAACAGGTTTAAAAGGCACTGCATATCAACAGGACACTCAGTACTGCATCTCCAGCCCAGCCCCACCCCTTGTTCGCTATATTTTTCAAATATCTCTTAATAATAGTACATACCGATAAATCATCTCTTGATCACTCGTTTTATCACCAAACTCCTCAATAATGCGATCCAAGTCGTTATTTTATTACTATAACATCTAAAAAAAAGCTCTGTAAATGTCTGTGATATTCTTTGAGACCTGGATGCGGAAGCAGCTATCTTGTTTGTTTATGTCCATGTAATCTATATGGTGTCGGGGCTATCAGTATTCATGAGATACGCCCCCTTTTTTTCGGCTTCTCTCGGCTCCTATCGGTCTCACTCGGCCATTGAATGGTTTTCTCGGCTTTTTCCGGAGAAAAAACGACTAGAGACCTGTTTTTTGACATCGGCCGGAAAGGGAAAATTGCGATGTCGGACCAGGTCCGACATAGGACCGCAAAGGGTTAAGGGCTAACAGCGACCCCAGGCAAAGCAGAGCTGGCAGCGACCCCAGGCGAAGCAGAGCTGGCAGCGACCCCAGGTGAAGCAGAGCTCTCGGCAACCCCAGGCGACGGTGGCAGCGGACCCTCAGGAGGCGATGGCGGCAGCGGACCCTCTGGAGGCGACGGCAAGAGGGGAGCCCCTGGCCATGAAGGCGGCAGGGGCTCCTCCCCCTCTGGCTGTGAAGGCGGCAGGGGCTCCTCCCCTTCTGGCTGTGAAGGCGGCAGGGGCTCCTCCCCTTCTGGCTGCGTTGGCGGCAGGGCTCCTCCCCTCTGGCTGTGAAGGCAGGGGCTCCTCCCCTCTGGCTGAGAAGGTGGCAGGGGCTCCTCCTCTTCTGGCTGTGAAGGCGGCAGGGGCTCCTCCCCTTCTGGCTGTGAAGGCGGCAGGGGCTCCTCCCCTTCTGGCTGCTTGGCGGCAGGGGGCTCCTCCCGTTCTGGCTCGGCGGCAGGGGCTCCTCCCCTCTGGCTGCGAAGGCGGCAGGGACTGGTGGTTCTGGTGGCACGTCAGTGGCTCTTCCTCCTGGTACAGCAGCTCATCCAGCTCGCTGTACCCCTCAGGCTCCTCCAGGACTGTGTCCCTGTCCAGATCCGGGCAGCCTGCCTCCTCACACCAATAGTGCAGGTGCACCAGTCTTCTTCTGGGAGGGGGCAGTTGAGTTGGGAATGCTCCCGCTCTCCACAGATGGGGCACCAGCAGTTACTCATAACCGCACAGAGGATGGCGTACCGTTTTGCGGCTGCAGCTTATATTTCCCGCTTCTGGGGTCTTCCCCGGGGTGCCTGGTCCTGGCTTGCTCATGCAGCCACCTCCTCTCCCTGGTATTGGGTGGGGCATGTTGAACATAACAAGCTCAGTGGAAAGACTGATCTGGAGAACTGAAATAGGAGAAATAGCCTGCATGTTATTGGAGTTCCAGAGAGGATGGAGGAAGGCAGACCAACCGAGTTTATGTCCAGCTTCTTTAACAAATTGTTTGGGCAGAATGGCCTGGAGTCCCCACCTGTACTGGATCACGCACACTGCTTGGCCGCTCTGAAGCGGAGAGAGGATGAGTGCCCAAGGCCTTTCTTTTTTTTTTTTTTTTTTTTAATTTAGTCGTTGCCAATTAGTTTTTTTTATTATTATTTTCTCCCCAATTTGAAATGCCCAATTATTTTTAGGCTCAGCTCACCGCTACCACCCCTGTGCTGACTCGGGAGGGGCGAAGATGAACACACGCTGTCCTCCGGCATGTGCGTCAGCCGCCCGCTTCTTTACACTTGCAGACTCACCGTGCAGCCGCCTCAGAGCTACAGCGTCGGAGGACAACGCAGCTCTGGGCAGCTTACAGGCAAGCCCGCGAGGCCCGGCCAGACTACAGGGGTCGCTGGTGCGCTGTGAGCCGAGGACACCCTGGCCAACCTAACCCTCCCTCCCCGGACGGCTTCGGCCAATTGAGCGACGCCCCCTTGGAGCTCCCGTCCACAGTCGGCTGTGGAATAGCCTGGACTCGAACCAGCGACGTCCAGGCTAGAGAGCGCATCTTGCACTCTAGCGAGTGCTTTTACTGGATGCGCCACTCGGGAGCCCCTAAGGCCTTTCATTTTGAGAATGCACCTGGTTAAAGTGCAGCTTCTGTTCTGGAATCCTTACATTGGCTTCCTGTTCATTTTCGCATTGATTTTAAAATCTTGCCATTGACTTTCAAGGCCTTGAAGGGTGTGTCTCCCCCTTACATACCATAAAACTTAAAATAATCGCCGGTCTCCAATACTCGCCAGTCTCTAATAGGCACCGGGGCTGCTGGGAAATATGGTAAATAGACGCCGGGTCTCTTTTAAAACTTTGACCCATCAGCTAATCGTAAAATTATAAAACCGGTATTGATGGCGGGTTCCCTCTTGGGCAGAAGAAAGCCATCAACACCAGGCTTGTAATTTGCAATAAGCAGGTGGGTCAAAGTTTTGATTTGGTCCAGGACGAGGTCAGAAAATGTAATGGGTCTACCCGCACACTATCCTTTAGCTCCAAAAATATTCAAACAGTATGCAGACAGTTCAACATTTCGATCTGCAAATCGACCTTCTGCAGATCGACATTCAACTGTTTTCACTGTGCTTTAATAAACACTAGGCTAATTCTTAATCCAGCATATGTGCCTGCTGCTAGTTCTGTGGAATAAGGTACTTTTCTAGCAATAGGCTAATAAAAGCACTATCTTCTGTGTGCTGCGTTATTCAGTTTATTTTGCATTATCCCGCGAATATCTGCCACCGGTATCATTGGAAATTTTTGACGAACATAACCTGAAGTGAATTCACACACACACACACACACACACACACACACACACACACACACACACACACACACACACACACACACACAGTAGTCTAGCCTACCAGAAACAAGTCTGAAAAGCTATATACCTACAAGTAATGGCTTTGAGGATATCCTGATTTAGAGCAGGTTTAGGCGTTTTTCCCACGCCAGCCCGAGATCCTGTCATCGAATCGGATGCCTGCAGCTCCTTTGAGAAGAAGGCATCCATTAAATCGTTGGTCAGCTTCCTGTAGTCAGCAGGGGTGCACAGTCTCAGCTTGTTCTTTGAAATTGATTCCAGAGTGCATTCAGCAACACCTAATGCAGATAGGTAGTAGGTTACTCCGAGTTTTCCGAACTAACCCCCAAACACTGCTCCCCAGCTATTACCATTACAGACATTTAGCAGAATACTTTATCCAAGGCAATTTACAAGGCTTATCAAGCAATACAATAAGTTACAATGCAATGTCATCACTAAATGCAGCCCCACAGTGAACATTAAAAATCAAAAGATATGCATGCACATTAAAGGGGACAGTACATACCACATCTTCGGACAGGTTAGGTCGCTCATCCACCAAACTAATTGAAGCAGGCACACATGCTGGAGTCTATAAAACAAGTTACAACATAACTGCTATGGAGTGTGACATTTCTAAAGTAGTTTTGTAATATCCCAATTATAGGCCTTATACATACAGCGAAACCTGGAGTTTTTCAATAGCCTTCTCAAGTCTTGCAAAATACATGGGAAGATCTGGAATGAAACACGGAAACATTTTCATTACCGAAACAAAGTGACTACAACAATGCCCTATACAACAGGTATAAAAGCTACTTTACCTTTTACAGATTGTAGTAACTGGTGAAGGTGCGCAATATCCCTTTTCAAAGACTTGTTCTCTTCAAGCAGTACACAGTGTTGATCTAAAGAATGCTCAGGATTTTCCAGAGAGGCCTGCTGAATAAAATAGGAAAAAGGGGAACACTTTACATTAGGTAGGCAATTTTGAGTGCAACTGCAGAGCAAATATATTTGTACTTACAATGTATTTACAGTGTAATTACACAGTTACAATGTAGGTTATGTGTAACTACTCAAATTATAACACATCTTTGTGTATTAATACAATACCATACATAATTACACATTACCAACATTGTAACATAATGTAATTATAGTAAACACACCATAAGTACTTAAGTAATTACTCAGTAGTTAAAATCAAAATTGCCTACTTAATGTAACCTTGCGTTCAGCATTTTAAACTATAGGCCTAATGATTTTTATTTGTACCTGGTACAAAATAAACAAAATAAACAATCCAGCCCTTCGATAGGAAATAAATTTAAAATAAAAATATCAGTGTTACTCACCGGATATTTCCAAGAGTTTCGCTGGGCATCTTTTGGTAACGCCTTTTACGCTCCATAAAATGATTACATTCTCGTCAATAAATTCAGACAAGTTCCTTGATTTCAACACTGCCATCTGCAATGCATTCCACATTTTTGGCTGCAGTAACTTCAACTTTAATGGGGTTTTCTGTGTAGAACTCACACAGCACCCACATTCTTTGTATGTATTTTGGTGTGTTTGGAATAGGCTACAAAAATCCACAAACCCATAAGCCTCAAACGATGAAACTAAAATCAGTCCTAAACAAAAACATGGGTCTATATACTAACAATGCAATTGCATTTCAATTTGATTTGATTACTTTAAAATCACAGCTGCTGTCTGTCATTTTAAGGTAATTAAATCAAATTGAAATGCAGTTGCATCGTTAGTGTATACCTACGTTTTTTTAGGAGTGATTTTAGTTCAGTCGTTTGAGGCTCATGGGTTTGCGGATTTGTTTGAAGATTTTGTAATATTTACATATAAAATGGCAGAAGAATTCGTAAGTTTATCTAGGCTATTTATTGCACAGCTTTACCGACATATAGTAATTTTAATATCAAACGCAGTTATATATTCAAAATACCTTACTTATTTGTTTATGTGTGTAGTGTTACAAAGTAACATTTGTAAGTGTTCTGTTATTCATTTTTTTATGGTATGCAATGCGTGTCTTTTGGCTATTTTTAAACCTAATATCAATAGGGCAAATCCCATTTAGAATAGGCAATAGCCAGCTGCACGAAATGTTTTTCTTATTAGCCTATTGTTGTTAGCCTGTTATGTTGCAGCGCCTTTGAATGTCTTTCCTTAAAATATATGTTGGTATTTATTTTACTGCGTTATACAGTCTAGCAAGACATTTAGTTTATGACATGTGAAACACCAGGGAACACGTCTGTGCACAGAGACTATATGCCCAATTTTAATAACAATGTTGTTTTTTTAAAGATAAACTCGCTTGACAACCCAACAGTACATCATGCAGAAGAATTTGAAATGAAAGAGGTAAGCTTATGCCTAATCAAATGGCTGGACCATATAGCCTACATATTTGTTTGTTTAAATAACCTATATTTATAAACATTACAACAAAGTGTTTGGTTTCTTAAGTCACACATAGAAATGGTTTTGGACCAACATTCACCTGAACCCAGTCCTGTCTCAAAACGTCTTGGAATTAGGAAAGCAGTTGTAAACCCGATAGACAGGTGAAGTATTTCTTGAATGGATTTTTTATTTCATTTTTGTTTTAACTGCACTGTTTGTATATTACACTATCCAGTGGTTTTCACCGTGCACGGTAATCACTTGGACTACCTCATGTTAATGTATTATTACTATTATTATTATTATTATTATTATTATTATTATTATTACTACGTACATTAAGTAGACTCTTTTTATCCCATTTAATTCAAACAACTAGGATTATACCTAATTTTGGTCTTTAAAAGCAGCCCTATGTTGTTTTGATTTTAGAGCCACATCTGGACAAAGTAGAATGATTATCGTTTATTATCGTAGTGGATGTAGATTATGTAATCATGAGTATATGCAAGTCATCGTTCTTTGTCCAGCACATTTTAACGTGGTATGTGTCTCACTAAAACTAAGCAAAATGAATTGTAATGGATAGGGTACACCTTGCAATTCTTTAATATATTCCTGCTTTTATTTTGTGTAAACCATGCTCTGTTTTTATATTATTTTTAGTAGTAGTCGCAGTCGCAGTAGTAGTTATTAAAACACAGGTCTACAAGTAAACATTGGAGTTTATCTAATAGTTTTCTTACAACTCAACTGTTTCTCTCTTTTTGCTCATAGTTCTGAGGAAGCATATCAGCAGGTCATCTGGAATAAGTCTGCGTTTCTGAATGATGTGTGGAACACAAACATGGATGCCTCTTCAATTTCATGTAAATGAAATATCCCCCGATTTATGTAGGAAACATACTTTTTTGGCATCTTTGTGGTTTGGTAATTCTAAGCCACGCATAGATACTTTCCTAAAACCATTTGTGGATGAAACTATCAAGTTAGGGAATGAGGGCTTTATGTGGGAAAATCCTTGTACTCGCAATACTTTGGTGAGCAGAGTTTTTCCTGTAATTTGTACATGTGACACTGTTGCACGGCCTATTTTACAGAATATGACCCAGTTTAATGGACAATATGGATGTAGCTGGTGTGAGCAAATTGGGGAAAGTTTATCCAAAGGGCTGGGGTTTTGTCGTGCCTATCCAGATGTTGTTTCTATAGTGCGAACTCATGACTGTTGTTCAGTGTTCATTAGCTGCTTTGCATTGCGATCAGCCAGTTAAGGGAATTAAAGGTCCCTCTCCTTTGATGCTTATTCCCTGTTTTGATGTGGTTGATGGCTATGTTCCAGATTATATGCATGCAGTGTTACTAGGTGTTGTTAAACAAATGGCATCATTGTGGTTTGACTCCTGTTATCACGAGAAGTCTTGGTATATTGGTAGTAAGATTCCAGCCATAGATGTTCTGCTACAGAGCTTTACACCTCCAGAAGAACTGTCGAGGTACCCAAGAACTCTTAAGGTCTGGAAATACTGGAAAGCGAATAAATGGAGAAATTTCATACTTTTTTATTCCCTGCCTTCGTTGCGTGAAAATTTGGAATGGAAGTATTATTTTCATTGGTCATTGCTTGTTAGTTCAATTTATATACTACTTCAAAGAGAAATGTCCCTCATAGAACTAGATGCAGTGCAAAAGAATGTACATTTATTCGTAGAATTGCTTCAGACCCTTCATGGAAAGGAACACAATTCCTTCAATGTTCATCTTTTGCTGCACATTTGTCAAAGTGTCCGAAATTGGGGACCTCTTTGGGCTTGGTCAACTTTTCCTTTTGAGTCGTATAATCATCGCAAACTCAGTTACTGTCATGGTGCCAGGGGTGTACCAATGCAGATATTTAAAAACATGTGCCTTATGAGAGATTTACAGTATAATAGTCACTTTTATTTTAAAAATGCTAGTGAGAAGTGTGAGCTTATGATGCATAAACTATTGAAGTGTCTCATTCCTAGGAGTGTGTTGGCAGACTGTCCAACAATCAAATGCCTTGGTTCATATAACACTGTCCCCATTTCCCATCTGGTAGTACTTGAAGCATTTTATAACTGTACTTTATCAGGTTGTACTTTAGAAGAATATCATAGATTTCAAATGCATAATGTACTGTTTTCATCAATTGGGTACACAAGACACAGGAGAGCAAATTACGCAGTACAATTTCATGACCGATATGCTTTCTGCTGTTGCTCAAGTCCACTTCCCAGAAAGAACAGATACTGTTGTTATCCTAAAGCTATTACAGGTTTTTAGGAAATTTAGTATGAAATGGCAACATTATTCCATAAAATGCCCATTTTTTTGTGAAGTGGAAAATACAGATCAAGAGATTGCGGTTTCACCATTAGATTTGGGTAGAAAATGTGTCATAATGTTAATGAAGGACACAATGTATATTTGTGCACTGCCAAATTCTTTAGAAAGTGACTAGGGACTCCATATATAGAATTGGCCTACTGCTGCTTGTTTTGGGACTGCAGAATACAGGGTGTAGGACTCTGAGGGGTTTTTTGGGGGTATTTTTCAAATTTTGTTTACACTTACGTTCTCTTTGATTTTACACAATCACATATGATACAGATTTCCTGTCTGAAAATCTTAACGCAAGTTTTAATGTTTACACACCCTTGATCGGAGTGGTAAGATCAAAATTGCATGATTTGTTCTACTGTTTGTCCAAAGTTACTCCAGAAAAGTTGCACTACTTGGATAAACAGTGTATACAATTGTTTACATTTAAAAACTTAAACTTTGTGTTTAAAAAAAAAAACAATTTCGTCAGATGTGCAACAATGTCCAAAGTATACTCGTTTAATGATATTGTGCAAGCTACTTTCTCTAATTTAGTTTTGTTATTTAACATTTTGTGTAAACTCTTAACTGTGAACTTTCATTGGAAGATGTATGTTGATTTTTACAAATGCAGAGATGTGGGTGTCATCAGTGTCCACACATTTACTGTATTTAATCCTGCTGTTTAATTGCCACAATCTGTAGTATTTTTGTATTTCACCTGCACTCCTATCTAACCCTGATGTAACTATCAACACTTATCTGCTCTTGAACTGCCCCAATATCAGATCCTACTGTGATTCTTGATATATATATATATATATATATATATATATATATATATATATATATATATATGTTTACAACTGTAAGTTCCCTGGGTAAGGGGCATCTGCTAAGAAATAAATAATAATAATAATAATAATAATAATAATAATAATAATAATAATAATAATAATAATAATAATAATAATAATGTGGGAACTGTCCATGGAAATTAGCCAATTGTCTAAATCAAAAGTACAATGCTGCATATCCTAGTGTGTGGCACTTATTGTCTGCATCTGTGAAAAACAAATAAACAAACAAATCAAACATTGAAAACCTGAAAAGTATTTTTTGTGCTTATGTTTGGATGTGTCAATATATTTAGTATTTGTGCACTGCAATGTAATACGTGTGTTTATGAAAATACAGGTAAGCTCCTGAATGAAATTCAAATACTTTCATAAGAAATTTGATTCAACATAACATGAGTTTAATACATTTTTAACAAACTTCATCATGTTTTAAATATATTTTTATTGTGACTGTAAGTGAATATGTGTTTTAAGCACAGTTCTTCTGGTTTATTTCAAATACATCAATGCATTAAAATGCATTAAAACACATTTAAATATATTATTATAGCAATTATTGCAATTATATCACAATTAATACATGTACATTTCCAATAGGGCAACGTTCTTATTTATCAATATACGCATTATAAAAACAAATTAATCACTTTTGTTTTGATTTTTTTGATAAAAACTGGTACATGTATTGATCTTAAAACAGTTTGTAGCATTTTTGAGTGTGTTGTGGGCCAACAGTATGAACTTATTTTTCGATATTTACAGGGTGGCATTTTTTTCTTATTAACACATATTTCATGCAGTTGTTTTGCAATGAAGATTCGTTGCTGGATAATTTTTCATCGATTTTCCATGCTTACCAATGTACACGTTTTGAGGGTGAACAATAAATATAATATGTGTTAATAAAGATGATACTTACTGCTTTTATTAATTTTAAAACCATGTTTGTTTTTTATTGTGCTGCAAGCCTACCTTAATACATGCTTGTGTTCCGATATTTACAGGGCTGGCTTGAGTGGATTTTATTATTATTATTATTATTATTATTATTATTATTATTATTATTAACAGTGGTAGATGCAATTGAGCTTTGCAATACAGATTCGTTCTTCTGCTTGTTCATTTTCCAACGTTTTGCATATCCTTGTTTACCAATATATACAAAAAAGTATATAAAATAAAGATTATTATATTATTATTATTTCTGCATTTGGCAAGGGAGAGCGATACGCTTACGTTCCACGGAAACAGATCTCGTAAAGTAGGATGGTCAAATGTAATTTTAGATTTTATCAAAAAAAAGCTAAAATCGATTTTTGTAATCAGTTATCATATCTGAATGAAAACATACAAAAAGACAATCTGCTTGAATCTCTGCAGTCTGTCTTCTTACCTATCTGGACGCATGCAGTCTGTCTTCTATGATGGAAGCAGTGGTGATGCAAACCAGGTCACTTGTGGTGTCCCTCAAGGATCTGTTCTTGGGCCCCTTCTCTTCAATATCTACATGCTTCCCTTGGGTCACCTCATCCACCAACATAGCCTCATGTTTCACTCCTATGCAGATGACACCCAGCTCTACCTAAAACTAGACCCTGGATGTCCTTCTGCCATGCTCCGGCTCTCAGCTTGCATCCAATTGGATGTCTGCCAATTTTCTTCAGCTCAACACCAACAAATCTGAACTTTTTCTTGTAGGATCAAAAACTCTGCTCAAGAATCTCAATATTGCTTCCTTGAACCTTGGAAACTGTCTGCTGCTGCCTTCCTCCACAGTACGAAGCCTTGGTGTACTTCTGGATAGTAACCTATGTAGTCTCTGTAGTTAAATCCTCCTTATACGACCTCCAAAACATCTCAAAGGTCCATCCCTACCTTTCCCTCCTGGATGCAGAGATACTTTGTCATGCATTCATCTCCTCTCAAATCGACTACTGCAACTCTCTACAATGGTCTTCCAGCACGCGCCATAAACAGACTGCAGCTGGTTCAAAATGCCGCTGCTAGGATCCTTACCAGATGTAAAAAACATGATCACATTACCTCTGTCTTGCCCAGCTGCGCTGGCTACCTGTAAAGTTCAGGATTACTTTCAAAATTCTCCTGCTTGCCTACAATGCCCTTCATCACACAGGTCCAGAGTACCTCCTCAATCTGCTGACCTGCTATGTCCCTGGGTATAAACTGGATTATGCAGCTGTCAGCAGACCAGACAGAGCTGGAAAAAAAACTTTGCTAACTGTCCGGTATGAACTTCAAAATCATTTTCTGTTATTTATTTACTTATGCTGTATCAGCTATATTTAAACAAAATACATAGTCATATTTACTTTCCAACCTTGCATCACTTATTTTCTTGACTGATTCATATATTAAATATGTACTGCAGACTCAGCCATAGTGGATAATTAAATGCGCTTAGGGTATTATAGCCCCCTGTCGGTAACAATAGTCGGGTCACTATAGCCCTCCTCTCTAGTCTGTATATATATATATATATATATATATATATATATATATATATATATATATATATATATATATATATATATATATATATATATTAGTTCTGTTTTAATGCAGGATGTCCAGCTGACAGTATAAAAACTGACAAAAACACAGTAAACCGGATTAGCCACTAGAGGGCGTATTTATTTATTTGCACAAAATAAATGTTTTAACACTGAAACTAAAGCGCTAACCCTCATTTGGTACTTGTTGTCCCTGACTATCCAATTAAAAATAATAAACACAAAGTTGATTTAAACAAAAGAGATCACCGTCCAATTGCATCCAAACTGGAGGATTTGTACTTATAGGACCATACCTATCAGGGAAAATATGTGTACTATAGCTGGGAGATATTGTGTGTATCAATAAGTGATAAGCATTCAAATGTATACTTGAATGTATATAACAGGGGTTCTCAAACTGTGAAGCATCTCCCTAGGGGGGCACGCAACTGTTCATGGAGAGGTGCAGTGCCTGTCCCTGCCGCCTTGTGTGTTTTGTTAAAGATGAGGCTTTCTGTCGCTGCAACGTACAGGCTTTTAGTTTAGAGCAATTCAGATAAAAAGCAGACACCAGAGTCTGGGTTGAAACTCTGTTCTAACCCCATTGTGCAAGACTTAGTGCCGAGCAGCACAGAAACACAGCGCTACCCTCTAAAAACTCACTACAGAGACAACTACAGCAGTGCATTCCCAAAAACAACCACACATACACCAAGGCTCTCCAAAACATTCCCATTGATGCTCCAGAACTCTCAACTACAAAAAACTGAAGGTCCCAGAGGAAGTGTTGTGGGTCCCAATAAAGTCCTAATGTTAGGGTGTTCCTCATTTATTATAGTTTTGACCATTTTTTTAAAGCCACAGGCAGAATTAGTTTTCTGCTAACCAGGCATCCTCCACTGCTCTTAATATGAAAGGCGACCAAATGCTCCAGAAGTTCAGAACCTATCACATTTTTTAATTCATAATACATTTTTTGGCCTATATTTTTGTACTGAGTTTTCCAAACTAACTTGCTTAGTCAACATTGCAAATTGTGCGTGCTCTACTCTCCGTGCCAGAACACAAAGCTCTAGGAAAGCGAAGTCCTGCTATCGTTACGTTAAAGTTATTGTCTATTCTTGTGCCACAAACAAAAGGCATGTTCTCCAAAAAAGGTGGGAACATGTGGTTTGCATCTAGTGGCAAATAAGGAGACTGATTGTAAGCCACAGTACATATTGTTTTATTGAGTAAAGACTGTTTCACTGACTATCTGAAACTTAATTGTTGTCTAGTGATGTGTCTTGGGGAAAAACTTCCTCTCCCTTCATCCTCTCCATATGAACAGAATCTGAACAAAAGTCTGCCCGAGCTGCCTCTCTCTCCTCTGTCCTAATTCTCCTCGACCTCTCTGCTGCCTTTGACACTGTCGATCTCTCTATCCTACTATCCTCTCTCGCTGACCTGGGAATCTCTGGCACTGCTAAGGCCTGGTTCTCCTCCTACCTCTCCAACCGCACTTACCAGGTAACCTGGCATGGAGCAACCTCCACACCTCGCCCTCTCTCAACAGCAGTCCCCCAAGGGTCAGTCTTGGGTCCTCTCCTGTTCTCTCTACACCCGCTCCCTGGGCCCCCTCATCGCATCCTATGGTTTCTCATACCATTTCTATGCTGATGATGCTCAGATTTTCCTCTCCTTCCCCACCTCTGACTCCACCATCCCCTCCCTTATCTCTACCTGTCTGTCTGCTATCTCCTCCTGGATGCACTCGCATCACCTCAAACTCAACCTCTCTAAATCTGACCTCCTTTTCTTTCCCTCCTCCTCCTCCCCCTCCTCTGATCTCTCTATCTCTGTTCCTCTGGAATCTACCACACTCTCTCCCTCTTCTTCCACTAAGAACCTCGGAGTAACCCTGGACCCCTGCCTCTCTTATTCCCAGCACATCTCCACTCTGGCACGCACTTGCCGATTCTTCCTGAGCAACATCCGAAGAATCCGACCCTTCCTCACCAACTACGCCACCCAGCTCCTGGTCCAGGCCCTGGTACTCTCCTGCCTAGACTACTGCAACTCCCTCCTGGCTGGTCTCCCTGCGTCCGCCACCCGTCCGCTCCAGCTCATCCAGAACTCCGCTGCCCGCCTGGTGTTCTCTCTGCCTTGCTTCTCCCACGCAACTCCACTACTCCGCTCACTCCACTGGCTCCCGATCACCGCTCGCATCCAGTTCAAGACTCTTGTACTAGCCTACCGATGCCTTGACCAGACTGCACCCAGCTACCTCCAGACCCTCATCTCTCCCTACACCCCACTCGACCTCTCCGCCTCCGCCTGCACTAGAAGACTGGCTCTACCTCCTCTATGCTCCCCTGCTTCCAGAACCCGCTCCTTTTCCACCCTCGCCCGCAGTGGTGGAATGACCTTCCTACAGATGTCAGAACTGCCCAGTCCCTGACCACATTCCGGCGCCTCCTCAAGACTCACCTCTTCAGAAAGCACCTGTAGAACTCCTCTGTTCTTCCCCTGGGACACTTATCACCCTTCCTTAAATGTGCTTTACTTGCTCTTATCTGCCCCCTATTTTACTGCATTTAATCCTGTACTTCAGAGTACTGTAATCTGCCAAGTGTTTGATCTGTAGTATTTTGTATTTAATCATATCCTGATGTAACTATCAATGACACTGTTATCTGCTGTATTATTGAATCATATTTTATCACACTTGTACTTGCATGAACCAAAGTCATTGTATTTATCTTGCTCTTAATTGTATTATTACTTGTACTGTGATACTTGAAATGTATTTGCTTACGATTGCAAGTCGCCCTGGATAAGGGCGTCTGCTAAGAAATAAATAATAATAATAATAATAATAATAATAATAATAATAATAATAATAATAATAATAATAATAATAATCATCATCTTACAAGTCAGTTCATTATGTCCCTTCCAACTGGATACAATGACCCGATGGGCTACCATTGATAAACTTATCTTTTAAATCATTTCATCACACCCTTTAAAAAGGTGCATTCCAAATACCTAAGGGGCTGTTTGTCCATCTCACAGTCTGCATAAGCTATCGAGCGTATAAGACCCTGGGAGTAAGAACATAAGAACATAAGAAAGTTTACAAACGAGAGGAGGCCATTCAGCCCATCTTGCTCGTTTGGTTGTTAGTAGCTTATTGATCCCAGAATCTCATCAAGCAGCTTCTTGAAGGATCCCAGGGTGTCAGCTTCAACAACATTACTGGGGAGTTGGTTCCAGACCCTCACAATTCTCTGTGTAAAAAAGTGCCTCCTATTTTCTGTTCTGAATGCCCTTTATCTAATCTCCATTTGTGACCCCTGGTCCTTGTTTCTTTTCAGGTCAAAAAGTCCCTGGGTCGACATTGTCTGTACCTTTTAGGATTTTGAATGTTTGAATCAGATTGCCGCGTAGTCTTCTTTGTTCAAGACTGAATAGATTCAATTCTTTTAGCCTGTCTGCATACGACATGCCTTTTAAACCCGGGATAATTCTGGTTGCTCTTCTTTGCACTCTTTCTAGAGCAGCAATATCCTTTTTTGTAACAAGGTGACCAGAACTGAACACAATATTCTAGGTAAGGTCTTACTGATGCATTGTAAAGTTTTAACATTACTTCCCTTGATTTAAATTCAACACTTCTCACAATATATCCCAGCATCTTGTTGGCCTTTTTTATAGCTTCCCCATATTGTCTAGATGAAGACATTTCTGAGTCAACATAAACTCCTAGGTCTTTTTCATAGTTCCCTTCTTCAATTTCAGTATCTCCCATATGATATTTATAATGATACTTTACACTTTTCTCTATTAAATTTCATTTGCCATGTGTCTGCCCAGTTCTGAATGCTGTCTAGATCATTTTGAATGACCTTTGCTGCTGCAACAGTGTTTGCCACTCCTCCTATTTTTGTGTCGTCTGCAAATTTAACAAGTTTGCTTACTATACCAGAATCTAAATCTTTAATGTAGATTAAGAATAGCAGAGGACCTAATACTGATCCCTGTGGTACACCACTGGTTACCTCGCTCCATTTTGAGGTTTCTCCTCTAATCATTACTTTCTGTTTTCTACATGTTAACCACTCCCTAATCCATATGCATGCATTTCCTTGAATCCCTACTGCGTTCAGTTTGAGAATTAATCTTTTATGTGGGACTTTGTCAAAAGCTTTCTGGAAATCTAAATAAACCATGACATATGCTTTGCAATTATCCATTTTCAATGTTGCATCCTCAAAAAAGTCAAGCAGGTTTGTTAGACACGATCTCCCTTTCCTAAAACCATGCTGACTGTCTCCCAGGATATTGTTACCATATAGGTAATTTTCCATTTTAGATCTTATTATAGTTTCCATAAGTTTATATATAATAGAAGTCAGGCTTATTGGTCTGTAGTTACCTGGTTCATTTTTGTCTCCCTTTTTGTGGATCAGTATTACGTTTGCTATTTTCCAGTCTACAACCCCTGTGTCAAGAGACTGTTGCATGATCTTGGTTAGCGGTTTGTAAATAACTTCTTTCATTTCTTTGAGTACTATTGGGAGGATCTCATCTGGCCCGGGGGATTTGTTTATTTTAAGAGCTCCTAGTCCCTTTAACACTTCTGCCTCTGTTATGCTAAAGTTATTTAAAATTGGATAGGAACAGGTGGGGCACGTTGTCCGTGTCCTCCTTTGTAAAAACCTGTGAAAAGTAATCATTTAATATATTTGCTATTTTATTTTCTTCATCTATGATTTTGTCATTTGTGTCTCTTAGACATTTAACCTCCTCTTTAAATGTTCTTTTGCTGTTATAATATTGGAAAAACATTTTGGAATTGATTTTAGCCCCCTTAGCAATATTGATTTCTATCTCTCTCTTGGCCTTTCTAACTTCCTTTTTGACTTGTGTTTGCAGTTCCAAGTACTCTTTCTGTGTACTTTGTTTTTGGTCCCTTTTAAACGCTTTGTAAAGTGCCTTTTTTTGCTGAATATTTTTTTTAATTGATCTGTTAAACCATTTTGGCCATTTTGTTTTAGATTTAGATTTGTCTACTTTTGGGATGCAATTGTTTTGCCCATCTAGGACTACATTTTTAAAAAACAGCCATCCTTTTTCTGTGGATGTTTTCTCTATTTTACTCCAATCTACTTCTGTTAGTATCTGTTTCATACCTTCATAGTTTGCTTTTCTAAAATTGTAAACCTTAGCTTTAGTCATTACTTTTGGGGTTTTAAAAAAATACTTCAAATGAGGTCATGTTGTTCTCTGAGTTTGCAAATGGCTCTCTGACCTCTGTTTAGTTATTCTGTCTCATTATTTTAAAAGACTAAATCAAGGCATGCCTCCCCTCTAGTCGGTGCCTTGACAAATTGCATTAGGAAGCAGTCATTTGTCATTTCCACCATTTCAATTTCGTCCGTCGTGCTCCCCACCGGGTTCTCCCATTTTAAACGGAGGAAGTTGAAATCCCCCATTAGTATGGCTTCTCCTTTTCTATATGCATTTTGAATGTCATTGTATAACAGATTATCTTGCTCAGCGTCTGAATTTGGCGGTCTATAGCATGCTCCTATTATTATGCCCTTTGAATTTGTGTCCATTATTCTGACCCATATTGATTCTGCATTGTTTTCTTTGTCCTGATTTAACACCTGGGCTTCAAGACTATTTCTTATGTATAGCACTACCCCTCCGCCTCTTCTGTCCTGCCTGTCTTTCCTTTACAGTGTGTACCCACTAATATTATATTTGTCTCCATCACTCTCAGACAACCAAGTTTCTGTAACACCTATCACATCGTAGTTACTTGTTAGTGCAGTAGCTTCAAGTTCTAACATTTTGTTTCTGAGACTTCTAGCATTAAGATAAATACATTTAATAGTTGTCTTACCTGAGTTGTTGCCCTTGTTTTGATGTGGTCTCCCTTCTGTTTTTTTGTTTTCTCCCCCCTTCCTTTCTAGTTTAAATGCTTCTGGACCTCCTCAAGGATCCTTTCTCCGAGTAGAAGCTTGCTTTATTTAATTCAAATGCATTTAAAAGTTACAACAACACGCTGCCAATATCTGCAACCGTGCGCTCCATCATATAAACACATTGCGCAAAAAAAGAGTAAAACACGAAGCTTTCTCAACTGGTGTATTGAAACGTCCCTGCTACACACAGCTGACTGACACACGCACACAGCCCGCCTCTCTTAAAGGGGAACGCACCAAAAGGTTGAACGCTTTCTTTCTGTTTCCATCACGGATGCTGCACTTGCTGCCGATATCATTACTCTCATAGCCTAATTTTAATATTTATTCATTTAGCGAGGCGGTTAATTGATCAGGGAGGTTATGTGACGGTCGGATATGCAACGTTTCACTGTACTTTTAACCTGCTTTGATTTATAAACAGTCGGCTAAGCCATTTTGCAGAAGGACTAATAGGAAATTATTCTGAAACATCTGTATTTGACACCCCTGTATTTTAGACACCCAATGTTCAGGATGAAGGGGGGTGTTACTGTATAAAACACTGAATATGAATTTCAAGTCAGTGGACAAAGCAATCAAGTGCCCATTGTGAGAAACTGTTCAATGGTTGCTGCTTCCTTATCTCTGCTTCTGTGTTATGATGTTGGAGGATGTAGTAAGTTGATGCTTTTGGACATATTAAAATGTATCTATTTTAAATACTGTCTTTGTCCATCTGGTTCCTGCATGAAGAATATGTGTGTTTTAGAGCATGAATACATACTCTCCATATCATATTAGTTTTTTGTATTTTAACAAAGTGGTCCATCAATAAATGATTATTTGATCTTATTATGCATCACAGAAGTAGTCAATCAGGACTCTCGTGTATCGTGATGCGTATCGCATTGTGAGGTTATTGTATCGCTACACACCTAAAGTGCATCCCTCTGAATTTCGCTATTTTCTCTGCTGTGGTCATTTTTAAAGGGAAACAATATACTGCTTGATTCTGGTACACTTTCATTGACTCTGACATGTGTAAAAAACTCAATTGGCATGTGACATTTTCCAACCATATTTAAAATACTTAACTGGAGCGAGATGCTAAACACCAGCACCAAGTTTCAGCAGGAAATCACCCATGTCTTCCCAGCTCTTCTGCAGCAATTCCCAGAGATGTAGGGCACTTGTGGGTAGATTTACTTTGACTCTTCTGTCCAGTTCATCCCATACAAGTTCTATGGGATTGGAGACTGGGCAGGCCAGGTCATTAAATTAAGTTGTCCTTCACTCTCCTTCTTCGCCAGATAGTTCTTGCACAACTTTGAGGTGTGTTTTGGGTCATTATCTTGCTGAAGAATGAAGGACTGCCTAACTAGCCGTAATCCTGATGGAATGGCATGCCTGTGAAGTATGCTATGATAGCCATGCTGGTTGAGCTTGCCATGGACTTGGTAAAGATCACCAACACTGTCACCAGCAAAGCAAACCCAGACCACGACACTGCCTCCTCCATGCTTGACAGTGGGAACCACACATTCAGAACTCATGTGCTCACCCTCTCTGCGTCTTACAAATACTCGACGGTTGGACCCAGATATTTCAAATTTTGACTCATCAGTCCATAAGACCGACTTCCACTCCTCAAACGTCCAAATATATATATTGTCCCTCAAAGGTAGGCAGACATAAAGGGGATAAATCCATACCCTTAGGTAGACATATACTGAGTACCCTTATAGTCTGTTTCATCATAAAAAATAAGAAGGGGGACATTATTTTGTAATTATTTATGTATTTTGTATTTTGTAATTATTTATTATTACAAAATATGTATGTTTTTGTAGATTACACATATGTCATATAAGTTGTTATGAAATGATAGAAAACATATATTGATGTAATTTTGTGTTGCAAGGTTAAGCTTAATATAATTTTTCATTCAAATTAGAAGAAAAATCTAAGTGTCTCCCTAAGGTGCAATTCTACATGTTGTCCCTCTATGGTAGGATCCAGCACTATATATATATATATATATATGTTCTTTGCAAAAAACTTTGTTAATGCAACAGTTAAGGTTGATATTAAAACAACAAACGTAGGGAAATGCGACGTTAGGGTTTTTAAACAGTGGAAGGGGCAAGGAAAGACAAGCAACCACAGACATCCATCCCCCCACCCCACCGCAAACACACACACACACACACACACTGCAGCACAACCTAAATTAAACCTTTTGAAAATAAATACATCAGCAGCAAAATCTGAATCGGTCAAAAACGTAATATTTTTCAACAAAACATATTCTAGTGTTATTTTAAGATGACTGTGAACAAGACAGTAATCAAAACGTATTGAACAATGTTATCAAATACACAAGTTAGTACGAAAACATTTCCAGAGTAATCCTTTTCCGTTTAAGTTGATAAATAACAGAGATAACAAAGCCTTATTAACTTGGCATGGAATGCAATAGGGAGTAGTATGACTCAGTGTTTCTTGGGAAATTACAAACCGTGCAAAAACAGGGGGGCTGGTGTTGTCTGCTGTTGTTTAAACAGGAAACTTTGCCACCAAAATACTATCCCCCTATACGTTCCATGGAACTCCTTACAAGCGGGTATGCAATTTATTCCCTTCAATAAAATTTCAAATTCTAGATGGTGGCAATTCAAGTCTGAAGATCACAGACAGGGATAATCAAACACAATGTTAAACCTGCCATATTAAATTTTAACCCACATCAGAATTCCTAACACAGGGTAGTATTTATTTTCATACACAAAAGAAAAGCTGTTTCACAGTCCAGGGCTATTTGAGGGTCAGGACTCTCCAAAGCGTTTTCCCACTGGGGGTCCAGGACTCTCAACCAAAAAAAGCTAAGGTCCCAGAGGAAATTTCGGGGGTCCCAATAAAGAACTTAATGACTTAATATTAAAGTCTTAGGGCCATATTCACTAAAGATGGCGGTAATTTCTGGCCATTAAAAAAAAAAAGACGGCAGTATTTAACACGCGATTTCTAAAACCACTGGCTGGTTATTTTACTGGCCAGTAAAGGGTTTAGATGTGATTCACCATCACAGATTGTTACCTAGGGATTTTATCTAACCAATTGTGAGAGGTATGCAAATGAACCGTGCCCCCTAATTAAGACGTCAATGGCAAACACTGTCTGCACATGTCTGGTGACAGGCAGGTTTTCCGAACTATCGAGATGTCAGTTTTAAAAATAATAAAAATTGCACACACAGGTGCTGGACGCCAGTGAGAGGTTAGGGTAGGTACAGTAGATGCTTTTAGAGTTTTGCACATGCCGTCCTGAAAAATAACTGAAACCACCAGATATTTAATTAGTTGTCACAGTTCATGATTAAATTTTGGTTTACAAATAAAGGCTCTTCTAATGTTTCCTTTGCAGAGCACAAGAAGGTATAGAAGGCACTACAGCATCAACAAGCTCCAGTTACTTTTCTCATAATATTACATTTAAAACCTTTGTTTGAATGACAAATGGCAGAGAAAGACAGCACTGCACAGTTACATTCAAATACAATGCATTGTTAAATGGCAGAAAAATCATCTATGCTTTTATTTGTTACTGTATTTCCTCAGTTTGCAAATACCTGCACAGTTCAAATACCATACATACATACAACAACATCAGAATCCTAATCATGCAGTGATTTATTACGCATTAATACGGGGACAGCCTTGTTTCTAGCACTTCGACTCTTCAGTAGATGTTATTTCTGCAAAAAAGGTGAATACCTGTGCTGTTAAAGCGACACCTGGAATCCCATCATCAGAGTAATAAAGAGCAAGTCGCAGCTCAAATCTGTGAGGTCTTCCCACTCTTCTGGGAGGATCACGTTCCAAGATATCGCAGTCCACACAAGCACACCAAACCTGGCATCTTCTTAGAGCAACGAATATGCTACAAACGTGATTTATGTTTTCTAACCAGTAAGTGGCCTATCCTGTTCAGACGACTTTATGTAATTTAAGGTATGCGTTACAAATAACAAAATTACTTAAATTACATAATTATTGGATGATAAAGTATAGACGTTTTTTTATTGTTATTGGCTTAAATGCATGTTCCTAAACACAGATATTATGCTAGGAAATGATACTGTTAAGATGCATCTCATTCTCCCCCTAGTCTGAGGCAGTTGTTAATTATGTGAATTATGGTTATGATCTGGGAGGCTGTGTGGTCCAGTGGTTAAAGAAAAGGGCTTGTAACCAGGAGATCCCTGGTTCAAATCCCACCTCAGCCACTGACTCATTGTGTGACCCTGAGCAAGTCACTTAACCTCCTTGTGCTCCGTCTTTCGGGTGAGATGTATTTGTAAGTGACTCTGCAGCTGATGCATAGTTCACACACCCTAGTCTCTGTAAGTCGCCTTGGATAAAGGCGTCTGCTAAATGAATAATGATGCCGGTAAGGGTCACTTGCTAATGTTTTTTGACGGTAAATGGCGTTTACGCATCCCCCAATGAAATACTGTCATGTTAAACGCTATTCCTGGCACTATAAAGATGACGGTAATTTTTATGAATATGGTCCTTCATGTTATGATGCACAAATCTTTTTATTACTTAATTCATTAAAGTGTTGACAATTGTTAACAATAAGAAGAAGAAACAAACACTAAAAGCCACAAATATAAGTCACGATTAGACAACTGTCACTGATACTGCCAGCAGCCGATAAGAAGCTCGGTTTAAATATTGCTTCGTCTATTTTAAACAAACGGCCGGTAAGCATTGCGTTTATGAAGCTTGCTTTGTTTAATTCAAATGCATTTAAAAGTTACAACAACACGCTGCCAATATCAGCAACCGTGCGCTCCATCATATAAACACATTGCGCAAAAAAAGAGTAAAACACGAAGCTTTCTCAACTGGTGTATTGAAACGTCCCTGCTACACACAGCTGACTGACACACGCACACAGCCTGCCTCTCTTAAAGGGGAACGCACCAAAAGGTTGAACGCTTTCTTTCTGTTTCCATCGCGGATGCTGCACTTGCTGCCGATATCATTACTCTCATAGCCTAATTTTAATATTTATTCATTTAGCGAGGCGGTTAATTGATAAGGGCGGTTATGTGACGGTCGGATATGCAACGTTTCACTGTACTTTTAACCTGCTTTGATTTAAAAACAGTCGGCTAAGCCATTTTGCAGAAGGACTAATAGGAAATTATTCTGAAACATCTGTATTTGACACCCCTGTATTTTTGACACCCAATGTTCAGGATGAAGGGGGGTGTTACTGTATAAAACACTGAATATGAATTTCAAGTCAGTGGACAAAGCAATCAAGTGCCCATTGTGAGAAACTGTTCAATGGTTGCTGCTTCCTTATCTCTGCTTTTGTGTTATGATGTTGGAGGATGTAGTAAGTTGATGCTTTTGGACATATTAAAATGTATCTTTTTTAAATACTGTCTTTTTCCATCTGGTTCCTGCATGAAGAATGTGTGTGTTTTAGAGCATGAATACATACTCTCCATATCATATTAGATTTTTGTATTTTAACAAAGTGGTCCATCATTAAATGATTATTTGATCTTATTATGCATCACAGAAGTAGTCAATCAGGACTCTCGTGTATCGTGATACGTATCGCATTGTGAGGTTATTGTATCGCTAAACCCCTAAAGTGCATCCCTCTGAATTTCGCTATTTTCTCTGCTGTGGTCATTTTTAAAGGGAAACAATATACTGCTTGATTCTGGTACACTTTCATTGACTTTGACTTGTGTAAAAAACTCAATTGGCATGTGACATTTTCCAACCATATTTAAAATACTTAACTGGAGCGAGATGCTAAACACCAGCACCATTGTGCAATTTAAAAGAGTTTAACCCGCTTTGAATTAAAAACAGTCTGCTAAGCCATTTTGGAGAAGGACTTAAAGGAAATTATTCTGAAACATCTGTATTCGGCACTGTCACAAAGACGGCCAGAGTGGGTGGCGTCAGACCAGAGCCAGGAAATAAAACAACAAGAGAGGTGGAGTTTGGTGGAGCTGAGCGAATGGTTTCGCTCAGCATTTAATAAATAAACAAAGAGAACACAAAAACAGGACACGGCACTTGCGGCCAAAATAAACAAGTAAACAAAACGAACAGACAAACAAACACGGTGAGTGAAATAAATGGTTATTATTATTATTCTTTTACTATACTTTATTTTCTCTCCTTCTCCACACCGTTCTCCACTCACGAACACCCAACCCAGTGAATGAAACGTGCATCTATTTATACTGTTGTGCTGGGATTCAATTACTAATTAATTATTCACTTGAATCCCAGCACATGAATTAATTACATGCAACCTCGTGCTCACATATTAAATACTTTACAAGCACGTGAAGTGATGTGCAATCCCGTGCCTAAATGCAATTACACACCCATTTATATCCCGTGCAGCCATCTCTATACACCAACATTTACACACAACACGTAACATACAACATATAACACACACATGCACACAGGGGCGGGGCACATTGCCACATATACCCCCCCTTGTGCGCAGCACACATGGCCTCAAGGGCCACCTCCCCCCTTAAAAACCCAGCAGTCCAGGACAAAGTCTCGGGCTGGGAAGGGAGGCTTCAGTGGGCCCATGGCTGGCAATGCTGTCAGCTCCCCTGCCGGTAGTGGCACAGCTGACAGCATGCTGGTCCACTCCTGCAGTGAAATTGCTGTGGGGATGCTGGTCTCTGACCTCTCCCCTTTCTTCGCACCCGGTAGCTCCCTTGGTGGGGCTCTGACCACAGTACTTCCGCAGCGAGAAGCTGCAGTGGAAGCAGGTCTCGGACCTCCCCACGATCTCCGGCAGCGAAACTGCTGCAGTGGGAGCAGGTCTCCTGACCTCCCCACCTTCTTCATGGCCGGCAGCTCCCTTGGTGGGGTTCGGCCACAGTACCTCCTGCTGCAATGCGGAGCAACAGGCAGCCCAGGCGATCGCGGAGCGGCTGGCAAGCCCTGGCGATGCAGAGCGGCTGGCAACCCCAGGCGATCGCGGGCGGCTGGCAACCCCAGGCGTCGGGCGGCTGGCAACCCCAGGCGATGCGGAGCGGCTGGCAACCCCAGGCGATCGGGGCGACAGGCAGCCCCAGGCGATGCCAGACAGGCATCCTTGGCGGGCATGGCAAGCATCCTGGGCGGCGTGGCAGGCATCCTTGGGCGAAGCGAGGAAGGCATCCTTGGGCGAAGTGAGGAAGGCATCCTTGGGCGAAGCGAGGCAGGCATCCTTGGGCGAAGCGAGGCAGGCATCCTTGGGCGAAGCGAGGCAGTCATCCTCGGGCGAAGTGAGGCAGGGAGTCAGGACAAGCTGGGGTGCGGGTGTTGGCCCTCTTCTCGGCCTCTGCAGCCGGGCGGTTCTTCCCCGTGCTTCCCTCAGCAGCCTATGCAAGGGCTGCTGAGGACCGCCAGCATCTAGTCCTGGTCCTTCTGGTGAAGGGAGAGGCAGCTCCTGCTCCTCTCCCGCTGATGGTGATGGAGGCAGAGGCAGCTCCTGCTGCTCTGCTCCTGGCGGTGGAGGTGGCGGAGGTAGAGGCAGCTCCGGCTGCTCTGCTCCTGCCGGTGAAGGTGGGAGCAGCGTGTAGTCTCCTGGCGACGAAGGTGGGAGCAGCGTGTAGTCTCCTGGCGATGGAGGTGGGAGCAGCATGTAGTCTCCCCCTTTTGCAGGGGACTGGTGCTGCTCTGCCTCTCTTGCAGGGAACTGGTGCGGCTCTGCCTCTCTTGCAGGGGACTGGTGCGGGTCTGTCTTTATTGCAGGGGACTGGTGCGGCTCTGCCTCTGAAGGGGAAACCAGCAGGCATTCTTCCTCTGCTGGTGGAGATGGGGACAGCAGGCATTTTCCCTCTGCTGGTGGAGATGGGGACAGCAGGCATTCTCCCTCTGCTGGTGGACATGGGGACAGCAGGCATTCTTCCTCTGCTGGTGGAGGTGGAACCAGCAGGCATTCTCCCTCTGCTGGCAGCTTGGGTCCTAGGGCTGTGGAAGCCCGACTTCCCTCTCTTTGGGCTGTGGGCCACCGACTCCTCCTTTTGGGCTGTGGGCGCACCGACTCCTCCCTTTTGGGCTGTGGACGCACCGACTCCTCCCTTTTGGGCTGTGGACGTTCAGGCTCCTCCCACTCAGGCGTAGGACGTTCGGGCTCCTCCCACTCAGGTGTAGGGCGTTGGGCTCCTCCCACTCAGGCGTGGGGACGTTCGGGCTCCTCCCGCTTGGGCTGTGGACACTCAGGCTCCTCCCGCTTGGGCTGTGGGCGCTCTGGCTGCTCCCGCTAGGCTGTGGGCGCTCTGGCTCCTCCCGCTTGGGCTGTGGGCGCTCTGGCTCCTCCCGCTTGGGCTGTGGACGCTCTGGCTCCTCCCCATCTCTAGGAAGGTGCAGCTGGCCATGAATCCTCCTGCTGGAGATCCTACTACCTGGGCTGCTGTTCCACTTATAGCTGCCTCCAGGTAGCTGAGGACCAACTCCACACCTTCCTCCAAGATGTTTGGGGTGTGTTCCCTCTCATAGGCTTCCCATCTCTCCCTGTCCATCAGCCACAGGATCCGGATGGCTATGGGCATAGACTGGGCCTCCAGCCCAGCATTTTTATTTATTTATTTTTTATTTTTGTTTATTTAGCAGACGCCTTTATCCAAGGCTTACTTACAGAAGACTAGGGTGTGTGAACTATGCATCAGCTGCAGAGTCACTTACAACTACGTCTCACCCGAAAGACGGAGCACAAGGAGGTTAAGTGACTTGCTCAGGGTCACACAATGAGTCAGTGGCTGAGGTGGGATTTGAACCAGGGAACTCCTGGTTACAAGCCCTTTTCTTTAACCACTGGACCACACAGGACCCAGTCCCGCATCCCGATGTAGTCCTCTGCCATTGCCCCCCACTTTTTTTTTTTTTTTTTTTTTTTTTTGGTTGGTGGGTTTTGTTTTTTTAAATTCCTGTAGTACTCTTTCTGGTCTCTGAATGGAGGCGTGGGTTCAAATCCCACTCTGACACCACGTGTCACAAAGATGGCCGGAGTGGGTGGCGTCAGACCAGAGCCAGGAAATAAAACAACAAGAGAGGTGGAGTTTGGTGGAGCTGAGCGAATGGTTTTGCTCAGCATTTAATAAATAAACAAAGAGAACAAAAAAACAGGACACGGCACTTGCGGCCAAAATAAACAGGTAAACAAAACGAACAGACAAACAAACACGGTGAGTGAAATAAATGGTTATTATTATTATTCTTTTTACTATACTTTATTTTCTCTCCTTCTCCACACCCGTTCTCCACTCACCGAACACCCAACCCAGAGTGAATGAAACGTGCATCTATTTATACTGTTGTGCTGGGATTCAATTACTAATTAATTATTCACTTGAATCCCAGCACGTGAATTAATTATGTGCAACCTTGTGCTCACATATTAAATACTTTACATGCACGTGAAGTGATGTGCAATCCCGTGCCTAAATACAATTACACACCCATTTATATCCCGTGCAGCCATCTCTATACACCAACATTTACACACAACACGTAACATACAACATATAACACACACATGCACACAGGGGCGGGGCACATTGCCACAGGCACCTAATGTTCAGGATGAAGTTTTTTTGTTTTGTTTTGTTTTTACTGAATAAAACACTGAATATGAATTTCAAGTTGGTGAACACATTATGTTGCTTATTATAATTTAAAAGGTGTGCAGTACAGTGTGCGCCGGTTACACAGCAGGAAGCTGAAATATTAATTCAAAGAAAAACGCAAATGAGTTTCAAGGAATCTCAGAACAATTGAACATCAGATTTCTTTTCACTTCAAAGTCTACTCTTGCGTACACCTCTGACATTCAGGGCCTCTCACATTCTACACAGCACGTGCCTGGCTACATGATGACAGTTTTCCTTTTTAGCCAGTTTAGCTACAGTATGATACTCAGCACTCGGCTGTTTGGGTGTGCAGTGGAAATACCGTTTTGTTGTTGTGGGCAGGCGGATCCGGGAGTGCCTAACAATGGAAATGGGGTATAATATGTTTTACCACCTCAATTCTTTAAAATCAGCAATGCTCTAGTCATCAAAAAGTTTGCATTACTGAATGATATGTGTAAATGTTCTTAAGAGCATAATGTTTTCACACAAATTTAAGGTTCACTGACATACAATACAAATAAGCAACCTTGGGTGGACATATTAAAGTCACCCTATGGCTGATATAATCATTATATAAAGTTTACATTTGGGAGATATATATATATATATATATATATATATATATATATATATATATATATATATATATATATATATAGTCCCTCCAAGGTAGGTGGACATAAAGGGGATAAATCCATACCCTTAGGTAGACATATACTGAGTACCCCTTTAGTCTGTTTCATCATTAAAAATAAGAAGGGGGACATTATTAAGGGGACAAAATATGTATGTTTTTGTAGATTATACATATGTCATATAAGTTGTTATGAGATGATAGAAAACATACATTGGTGTAATTTTGTGTTGCAAGGTTAAGCTTAATATAATTTTCCATTCAAATTAGAAGAAAAATCTAAGTGTCTCTGTGACAGGAATGGCTTGGCTGTGAAGTCAGACAGAAGCAGCGACGGGAAAATTATACTGACACCAGACACTGCAGTTCAAAAGAAAGACTTGGCGGCGCCGTTTATTTAAATACAAAAATAAATCAAATATTTTAACAAAAAGAAACTGTGCTCACAGAGCAAAATAAATAGTTAAACAAAAACAAGTCACGCAAACAAAATAAACAATAAATGACCCAGGTCAGGCTGGGCAGTAGCCTTCACTGATCCTGGAGTTAAGTTAAGTTTAGTTCCGTTTTCCTCTCGCTCTCGCTCTGGCTCTCGCTCTGGCTCTCGCTCTCGCTCTCGCCGCTCCTAACACACCCACTACGAACTGGAGAGCTGCAGGCTTTTTAGACCGTGGCCGAGGGGTCTAACTAGCTGGCAATTATTCTATTACCCCTCGGTTTTTTTTTTAATTACTGTGGATGGGGCTACCCATCCACGCTACTAAACAAATATAATAAAACAAACACGGCTACGCTGTCACATTTATAAAACAACAAAAAACGCGACGCTTCGCCGTCATATAAATACAATAACTAAATCATAATACAAAACAAATACAAAATAACACACTACACAGGGGCGGAGGGGGAAACCCCGTTCTAAAAATGAACAAAATACAGTTACAAAGCAGGGCTCTCTACCGCCCTGCTACAGTCTCCCTAAGGTGCAATTTTACATGCTGTCCCTCTATGGTAGGATACAGCATTTTTAATATATATATATATATGTAGCCCTGCTGCAAATTTGCGCTATTCCTTTAAATAAATGTTTTATTTTTTGTAACATAGTTAGAATGCACCAGAATCACATTTACTCGCGTGCTACACCTAAACACAATTCTATTGGACAGGTTTCCCCGCTGAACCAATTAGCCAACAGGTAGTGGAATTTGGGGGTGGGACTTAGCGTTTTCATTGGGTTTGTGTGAGAGAGAGAGAGAGCACAGCAGGAGAAAATGAGCTCTTAAACATTAGGGTTTTAATAGTAGTAAAAGTCATAAATTGTGATTTTTGTTTACATAAAATACTAGATGAAGGTTTACTGAAGACAAGGAGAACATTTTGAAAGAAAAATAACAAAAAGAAAAAGAAAATAAAAACTAAAGAAAGAAACCAAGCAGAAGACTGAGAAGAGAAAGAGACAGGAGCCAGAATAGAGCAAGGAGGCAGGAGGTAAGAATCTATATAATCAGCAAGATAAATGAGCAAGGGCTGCTGCAGCATGGAGATTAAATACCCAGAGGAGCTGAGCTCTGCAAAGGCAAGAAAAAATTACAAAGACAGAGTGCTGAGAGAGTCCCCAGAGACTCTAATAGCAAATTACTCCACAGTGGACAACTGCAGGGTCAAGTGTAACCTGCTGCTCTACACCAGCACCCCCAGCCTGGCACTCTGCGCTGTGCAGCACCTACTGCAACATCCGCAAGGGAGGCATCAGCAGAGGCAGGCAGCTGACCGTGTTCGAGGACAGTGATGCTGACAGCATCATGCTCACTGTCAACGTCTATCACAATGGCACTGTCATGGTGCAGGGCAGAGAGAGCAGCCTGGACCTGTTTTGAACACAGCTTCCCAGCATTGAGAGAGCGTGTGGAGAGACAGAAGACAACACCAGAGCTTGCAAACCCCTAGCCTCTCCCCCCACCCCCAGCACAACCCAGCAGCCAGCCTCCCCACCCCCAGTACAGCCCTGTCACTGACTCCCTGTGACAGAAATATAATGAGTTCTGGTGATAAATCTTCCTCCCGACCTGTGAGGGCGCTAAAGAACGGGAGGAGAAGTATCTGGAAGGGCTGGCCTGACAGTTCGTTTCGGGACGGGAAGTGGGTCAGCCTGGAAAGAAGCGAGACTCTGTTGTAAGACCGTGCTTTTGTCTTTGTTCAGAAAACTGTATAAAAGTTATTCACGCTCCCCGCGCTTTACACATTGTTGTGTACTGCCGGGGATATATTATTGACGGTCGCCAGACCTGGAAACAGCACAATAAACACTTGTTCACTGAATTACCGTTGTCTGTTTGTCACTCCTGCATCGCATCACCGCTACACCTGTTCCCCTTCACTAGCCACTTTGCCACACGTGGTGTTAGAGGTGGGATCATGGATCGCAGCGCACTGGCGGAGCTGCTGCAGGCGCTGGAGAGCAGGCGCGACGCAGAGGAGAGAAGGAGGGAGGAGCGCTACAGGCTCATTGAGCGGGTAGGGCTGGCCGTTGCCGCAGTGACGGCCCCTACCCCAACACCGCAGATGTCGCCCCGAAGGCACGGGCGATGAAGATGTCGGCGGAGGATGACCGAGGCGTACTTGGTGGCGTTCGAGCGGCTGGCTACCGCGGCGGCTTGGCCACGAGAGTTCTGGGCTAGCCAGTTGGGACCCTGCCTGATCGGGGAGGCTCAGGCAGCCTACCAAGCGATGAGCCACCATCACGCCACCGAGTACGACCTGGTCAAACAGGCTATCCTCCGCCGCCTGAATATCACGACGGAGACCCACTGGGCGCGGTTTAGGGAGTACCGGAGAGCCCCAGAGACACGCCCAGGGTGGTGGCAGAGCGGTTGTGCGACCACATGGTGCATTGGCTGACCCCAGGGAAGAAGACCGCCCAACAGATGGGGAAGCCATTGTGGTAGAGCAATTCTGCCATGTGGTCGGCGCCGAAACCCAGGCGTGGATACGGCGCCACAACCCTGACACCCTGGAGGAGGCGGTCAAGCTGGCAGAAGATTTTGAGGACTCCCTGACTTCTGCCGGGTCGGGATCCTATCGGCCCCTGCCCTTCGGAGCAGTCGACCTCTCCCTCCCTCTCCTCCAACACCACCACCCTTGTTCCCGGGACCCAGACCTCCGAGACGCCGACCCCATTGGGCCCCTTGCCTCCCCCATGGAGACCAAGGTTGGCCCCAGCTGGGGTAGAGGTGCTGCCCTGCCCCGTTGCCATACCAGCAGCGGGACAGATTCATACCCTATGCCCCTCTGTCCCTCCTATCTGTTTTAGGTGCCACCAGCGGGACATCTGGCCAGGTCATGCCCCGCTGCCATGGAGTGTGGCGTGGCCGCGTGCAATTGGGCACCTGAAACTGGTAAGTGTGGGGAAAATGGTCGGGAGGGGCCTTGTTTGATTAATGTGATTTTAGGGAATGTGAAAACCCACGCTTTAGTGGACACAGGGTGTGAGCAAACCTTGATTAGGACAGCTCTCCTGGGCGGTGTGTCGTGGCGGCCACGAGGTCAGGTGGCCATCTCCTGTATCCATGGAGACACGGCGGCATACCCCACATTAAAGTATATTTATCGGTAGGACCGATAAAAGCGTCACCTGTAGTCGGGGTGGCGGAAAGGTTGCCACACCCAGTTATTCTGGGCGAGACTGGCCAGAATTCAAAGAATTGATAAAAAATGGCAGTCTCAGCCACACACGTAAGCGTGGCAGAGAAAAAAAAAGGAGCGGATTGGTGATGTGTTTCCTTTTCACACTGAAATGTTTTCCCCTCTTTTCCGTCCTAGAAAAACAAATAAGGAGAGACGGACCGCGAAATGGGAGGGAGCGTTTTTGAGACAAGGTTGGGGTCTGGTGGGAGAGTGCTGCAATGGTAACAAGCGCCAGTCGAAGGGAGTGGGAGCGCAGTGTGACCGAGAGGCGAGGTTACTGGGCCAACTAGGGCAGAGGTTATTCCAGCCCCTCTCAATGTACCGGACCCGTGGTACTCAAGCGGACCTAGTGTGGGGCCAACACAGCGACCTGTCACTGGTGCACGCTTGGGGCAGGTCCGGTCCATTGAAGGTAAGGATGTTGGCGGCGCTGGGGCGCTAGTATATCCACATTTCAGTATCAAGGGGCAATTACTGTATAGGGTAAACCTAGCCGCGGGCACAGGACAGCCTGTAACACAATTGTTGGTTCCCCGTCTTGTCGGACCGAGGTCATGAGGCTGGCGCATGATATCCCTTTTGCGGGGCACCTCGGGCCGAGAAGACGAGGAGCGGATATTGGCTCGATTCTATTGGCTGGGTCTTCATACTGATGTGTCGAAATATGTAGCCACATGCCCAGACTGCCAGCGAGTAGCGCCGGGTCGAGTCGCCCGCCCCTTTGGTCCCACTGCCAATTATTTCCACTCCTTTCGGCGCATTGCAATGGACATAGTGGGCCCTTTGCTACCTTCTGACTCGGGTATCGCATATATTAGTGGTGGTGGATTATGCAACGCGATACCGGAGGCAGTTCCATTGAGGTCCACTAGTGCCGCTGCAATAGCCACCGAGTTAGCACAGATTATGGCTAGAGTAGGGATCCCCAGGAGATTTTGACCGATCACGGAACCAATTTTTGTCCAAAACGTTACAGCAGGTGTACAAAATATTGAAAATACGTCCCATCAGGACGTCCGTTTATCATCCACAATCGGACGGTCTGGTGGAACGTTTTAATCAGACCTTAAAATCGATGCTGAGGCGGTTTGTAACACAGGAGCAAAACATTGGGCATCGCTTCTTCCCTACCTCCTTTTGCGGTGAGAGAAGTGCCACAGAGTTCAACGGGGTTCTCCCCTTTGAGCTCCTGTACGGCCGGCAGCCTCGCTGCATTCTCGACCTGCTGAGGGAGGGGTGGGAGGAGCACAAAGGCTCGTCAAAAATGTAGTGAAGTATGTGCTCCTACTAAGAGATCGCCTGGATTTGGTCGGTCGTTTGGCCCAGGACAACCTCAGATCGGCTCAGCACCGACAGCAGCAGCATTACAACAAAATGCACGGATTGAACCTTTCGACCAGGGGACAAGGTAATGCTGCTACTTCCCTCATCAGAATCAAAACTGTGTGCTAAATGGCAGGGGCCGTATGAGGTGATTCGGGCTATAGGGAAAGTAAATTATGAAATTAGACAGCCCGATCGCGGAATGAGCGTGAAATTTACCATGTTAATTTGTTAAAGCCCTGGCAGGCAAGGGAGGTCTTATTTATAGCCCCAGGCAATATGGAGGATGATTTAGGCCCCTGTCCAGAGACCCCGAGCACAAGAACGATTTCAATGGGGAACAATTGGTTCCGGATCAGCAAAGAGAGCTGCGTAAGCTTATTGAGGAGTTCAGCGATGTTTTTCTGGCGTGCCCGGCAGAACAAACTTAGTTGAATATGACATTATCTCTCCACCAGGTGTCACAGTGCGAGAGAGACCGTGCGGATCCCGGAAAGTCGGCGAAGTGGCGTTCGCAAAGAGGTATGGGATATGCTCGAGCTTGGGGTGATTGAACCTTCCAGGAGCGAGTGGTGCAGTCCAATTGTCATAGTGGCTAAGAAAGACGGCACCAACCGCTTCTGCGTGGATTTCAGGAAGGTAAGCGCTATTGCTAAGTTCGATCGTATCCCATGCCTCGGGTCGGCGAACTTTTAGACAGACTGGGAAAAGCGAGGTTTATTTCCACTCTGGACCTGACGAAGGGATACTGGCAAATCCCTTTAACCCGCAGCTCCAGAGAGAAACCGCATTTTCAACACCAGAAGGGCTGTTCCACTTTAAAACCATGCCATTTGGGCTACATGGTGCGCCGCTGCCTTTCAGAGACTGATGGACCAGGTTTTACGCCCACATCATGAATATGCAGCAGCGTATATTGATGGCGTGGTGATTTACAGCTCCACCTGGCGAGAGCATTTGGCTAGGGTTGCAGCCGTTCTTCAGTCTCTAAGGGCAGCCCGGCTGACAGCTAACTTGAGGAAATGTGCGTTTGCAAAAAGAAACTCAATATTTGGGATTTTTAATGGGAAATGGAAGGGTGAGACCTGTGGTCACCAAAATCCAGGCTTTGGTTGATGCAGCGATCCCCAAAACCAAGACTCAGGTGAGGTCACTACTGGGCTTAGCCGGTTATTACCGCCGTTTCATCCCGAGTACACCACAGTGGTTAACCCATTAGTTGACCTCACCAAAAGAGTGCGCCAAATTTAATTAAATGGTCAGCTGAGTGTCAGGGGCGTTTGATACGATTAAGCGTAGACTTTGCCAGGCCCCCACTCTTATTACTCCAGATTTCACCAAGAGATTCATCCTCCACACCGGCGCATCGGATGTAGGTTTGGGTGCTAGTCTTGTCCCAAAAAGTAGCTGGAGTAGAACACCCGATAGTGTACCTAAGTAAAAAATGTTACCTCGGGAGCGTAACTACTCCAGTAGTCGAAAAGAGTGTTTGGCCATTAAATGGGCCACTCACTCTTTACGATACTACCTGCTGGGACACTCATTTGATCTGGTCACAGACCACACCCCACTCAAGTGGTTAAGCACAATGAAGGACAGCAATGCCCGGATAACTTCGGTGGTATCTGGCATTGCAGCCCTTCATGTACCATATGGTACACCGTGCGGGGAAAGACCACCAAAATGCGGATTATTTTTCCCGGGAGGGAGTAATGGGAAAGGTAGATTTAGCCGAGTGTTCCTTCGGCTCCACTCTGGCGGTGGGATATGTGACAGAAATATAATGAGTTCTGGTGATAAATCTTCCTCCCGACCTGTGAGGGCTAAAGAACGGGAGGAGAAGTATCTGGAAGGGCTGGCCTGACAGTTCGTTTCGGGACGGGAAGTGGGTCAGCCTGGAAAGAAGCGAGACTCTGTTGTAAGACCGTTTTGACTTGAAAGGTAAACGAGGGGCAGCTGCAAGTAATAAGGCAGCTGCAACCGTTTACCTAGATATCATGCGGGACTACATATAGGGGCAAGGGTAACGCTGATCTTTTCCTTCGTTTGGGGTTAAAGCGTGAGGAGAGAAGGACTGAGAGAGGAGCTCTCAGAATTTAGAAAATACCCGTGTTACGTGTTGTGTGTTATTCTGTCTGTTTGTAATTGTCTGTCTTTGTTGCACCACTAGGCAGTTAAGGCACACCTCCGGAGCTGTCGCACACTGCACAGAGCACCTGCACGTTTTGGATTCACCCAGGACGGGTGACCGTGCTTTTGTCTTTGTTCAGAAAACTGTATAAAAGTTATTCACGCTCCCCGCGCTTTACACATTGTTGTGTACTGCCGGGGATATATTATTTGACGGTCGCCAGACCTGGAAACAGCACAATAAACACTTGTTCACTGAATTACCGTTGTCTGTTTGTCACTCCTGCATCGCATCACCGCTACACCTGTTCCCCTTCACTAGCCACTTTGCCACACTCCCCCAGACAGGTCAACAACATCAGAGCCCTGAAGGAGTGCCTGTCAGTGCTGGAGCTGCAGTTCACGGAGTTCAGGGAACACACTGAGCACAAGCTGGCCACCCTGAGCCAGGCCAGCCCATCAGAGCAGCTCAGGGATGAGGTGCACAGGCTGAAGACAGAACACAGGGCCGAGGTGCAGGAGCTAAGAGCGGCGATGAGAGGACTGGAGGAAGAAAACCAGGCCATGAAGACAGAGCTGCGGAGACTGCGAGAGGAGACGAACAAGACAGCGCAGCAGCACAGCCTGCTGAGGGGCCTGCAGAGAGAGCTGGAGGAACTGAGAGGCAGCAAGCTCCGCACACCAGCAGCACAAGAGCAACAAAGCACCCGCACAGCCTGCACCGACACACACACAACACCAGCCACACAGGCAGACACACAGACAGCCCCAAACACACACACAACACCAGCCACACAGGCAGACACACAGACAGCCCCAAACACACACACAACACCAGCCACACAGGCAGACACACAGACAGCTCCAAACACACACACAACACCAGCCACACAGGCAGACACACAGACAGCCCCAAACATACAGTCGGAGCAGCAGGGCAGTGCGGAGGTGCTCATCCTAATAGATTCGAACGGGAGGTACCTGGACGAAAGACGGCTTTTCCCTGGCCGAAGTGTCGACAAGATCAAGTGCCCAACGACACAAAGCGCCCTGCAAATCCTGTCCAAAAACAGACAGAGGAGATGTGGCCAAATCCCTGCAGCAGGTGGCAGAAACAGCAGCCAGAGAATACCCCAGCGCCAAAATCATCGTGTCCACCCTGCTGCCCCGAGCAGACGTGCCCTTCCACATCATCCACAGCATCAACGCAGAGGTGTCCCGGGGCTGCACCCTACTACCCAACGTGCACCTGGCACACCACCACTACATCCGGCCCCACCACATGTACGACCAGGTGCACCTCAACAGGGAGGGCATGAAGCTTTTGCTAAATCCCTCAAGGACATCGCCCTGGGCCGAGCTCACCAGCCCACCCTACACCGAGACCAGGAGCACGCCCAGCCGCCCCAAGCTCCTAGGATCCCCAGCCCCCAGGCCACGCCCCCACCACAGAGCTGGCAGTCAGCAGGAGCAGCGCCAGGGACCCCACGCCCCGCATTCCCTCCAGCCCCCAGGCCACGCCCCCACCACAGAGCTGGCAAGTCAACAGGAGCAGCGCCAGGGACCCCCGCCCCCGCATTCCCTCCAGCCCCCAGGCCACGCCCCCACCACAGAGCTGCAAGTCAACAGGAGCGACGCCAGGGACCCCACGCCCCGCATTCCCCAGCCCCCGCAGCACAGCTATGCTGCAGCCATGTCTTGTCAGCCAGGAAACCCCGCCAGCACGGAGCTGAACGAGATAAGACATCTCTTAAACCTTATCTGCACTAAGCTAATTAGATAATGTATCACCTGTATGCCACAAAATTAAAAAAATAAAATAAATAGATAAATCAAAACTAATTAATATAGTAGGTATACATAACCAAATTTAAATATGAATATGTAAAACTTAGTCACTTCTTATTTCTTTTACTACTATAAACCATAGATTTTTGTTAATAAAAACGGCATCATTTAGAATAAGTAGCTGGAATATCCAGGGTCTGTGCTCCTCAACCTTTGGAATGAAGAGCACAGACCCAGACTTTGTAAATAGTATAAATAACATGGAGGTAATAATCCTCCATGAAACATGGAGTCGTCATGGACGTGTCCACACACTGTCCCAATGGATACAGGGAACTGATAGTCCCTCCCTAAAGAACCCCCACATCAAACGTGGCAGGGACTCGGGGCATCATTGTGTGGTACAAAGAGGAACTTAAAAACACTGTCTCTCCCATTAAAAGAGGAGAGACACATTTATGGCTCAAAATTGAAAAAAATCATCCAATCCCAATCTGACACATTCCTGTGCGCAGTTTACATGCCACCAATTGACTCCCCTACCACCGAGAGGGTGCTTCCAAAATTTACAATCAGAAATTAGCCATTTTCAATCCCTGGGCTCTGTGCTGCTGTGTGGAGATCTCAATGCCAGGACCGCAGAGAGGTCGACTACATCAGCACAGAGGGGAACAGCCATGTGATTGGACAGCAGACCTCTTTGTACCACACACCCATCACCACACAGAGGAATAGTTTTGACAGTGTGGTGAACAAGAGTGGGAAGCAGGTCCTGCATATCTGTAAAGGCCTGGGTCTGTACATCGTTAACGGCAGGATCAGAGGGGATTCTCAGGGCAGATATACATACAGCTCTGCTTTAGGAAATAGTGTAGTAGACTACGCTATCACAGACATGGACCCAGAATCTATTAATGCATTTATAGTCCGGCAACAAACCCCTTATCAGACCACTGCCAAACAGTCCTGTATCTAAAAACAAACCCAAAACTAAATAATTCAAACCCGACCCCACCCGCCAAATTATACGGTCTTAAACCAGCCTATAAGTGGACACCAAGCAGTGCTGAGGAATATAAACAAACAATTTATAGTGCAGAAATAGAAAGTATGCTAAACAGCTTTCTAACTAAATTTTTAAATTAGACAAAAATGGAATCAATTCGCCATCAAAGAAATGAATTTTATATTCGAAACAACAGCAACAAAATCAAAACTCAAGAAAACAAACAAGAAAAAACTAATTCTAAAAAGAAATCAAATGAAAAATGGTTTGACATTGAGTGTAAAACAAACAGAAAAGAATTAAGAAAATTGTCAAACCAGAAACACAGAGAGCCAAACAATATCGAACTGAGACTCAGCTACTGCAAGGCTCTGAAACAATACAAACACCTTCTCAATAAAAAAAGAGAAGAACACGTGTCCAAACAATTATCCCAAATTGAAGAATCCATAGAGCAAAATTCCTTTTGGGAACTATGGAACAAATTAAACACATCCAAAACCAGTCACGAATTGGCAATCAAAAATGGTAACATTTGGAAAAATTACTTTGATAAACTTTATCAAGAATTAGATGAAAATGAATTAAATCCAGACCAAAATTCTATTTTAAAAAACTAAACGAATTGGAAACCATAATCAAGGACAATCAGAACCCACTGGACTTCCCAATAACAGGACCAGAGCTAAAAGAGAAGCTCCAAGCCCTCAAGCCCAGGAAAGCCTGCGGGCCCGACAGCATCATAAACGAGATGCTGAAACACAGCAGCCCCAAGATGCAAGAGGCCCTGCTCAAATTATTCAACCTCATCCTGGCTGCTGGCTGTTTCCCTGACATCTGGAACCAAGGGCTAATAACACCAATTCACAAAAGTGGAGACAAATTCGACCCCAATAATTACCGAGGCATCTGTGTGAGCAGTAATCTGGGGAAGGTGTTCTGCAGTATCATTAACGCCGGATACTGGCCTTCCTTACCGAACACAATGTCTTGAGTAAGAGTCAGATTGGATTTTTACCAAATTACCGCACCTCTGACCATGTTTACACCCTACACACCCTAATAAACAAACATGTCCACCAAAAAATAAAGGGAAAATCTTTGCTTGTTTTATAGATTTTAAAAAGCATTCGACTCAATTTGGCATCCAGGTCTATTCCTTAGAATTCTTGAAAGCGGTGTAGGGGTAAAATTTATGACATCATTAAGTCAATGTATACAGAGAATAAGTGTGGTGTCAAAATTGGAAACCAAAGAACAGGGTTTTTCACCCAAGGGTGGAGTGAGACAGGGTTGCAGTCTGAGCCCAACACTGTTCAACATCTATATCAACGAGCTGGCCACAGTGTTGGAGCAGTCGGCAGCCCCTGGCCTCACTCTACACGACAAAGAAATCAAATTCCTGCTCTATGCAGATGACCTGGTCCTGCTGTCACCCACAGAGCAGGGGCTGCAGCAGAGCCTGGCACTGCTAGAGCAGTACTGTCAGAAATGGGCACTGACAGTAAACCTGGACAAGACCAGAGTTATGGTATTCCAGAAGAAAGCCAGATCTCAGGGAAACAGGTACCACTTCACCCTGGGAAACAACATCCTGGAGCACAGCACCAGCTACAATTACCTGGGTCTAAAAATCAGTGCGTCTGGGAACTTCAACCTGGCTATAAATGCATTAAGAGATAAAGCGCAGGGCTTTTTATGCAATAAAGAATCGGCTATACAAAATTAAACCACCAATAAAAATTTGGCTAAAAATTTTCGACAGCATAATAAAGCCAATCCTTCTGTATGGTAGTGAAGTATGGGGTCCCCTTATGAACCCTGATTATAAAAAATGGGATCAAAGCCCCATAGAAATTTTCCATTTGGAATTTTGTAAACACCTCCTGCAGGTTCACAGGAGTGCAGCAAATAGCTTGCAGGGCTGAATTGGGCCGGTTCCCCTTACTCCACTCCATACAGAAACGAAGCTCAACTACTGGGTCCATCTACAGCAGGCTGATCCGCAGTCCTACCACCACACTGCACTGCGGAGCTGCACACAGCCCCCACAAGAGAATCCCCTCAGTAGAATGGTACTGAAGCTCAGCCAATTGAGCCAAATTAACACCAGCGAGCTTCAGAACACCACCAACAAAAACTCCCAGCACAAAAATGAAACAAATTAATCTAAATCTGGAAAACAATTATAAAGTACATTGGAATAACGAAATTGAATCACACAATAAATTACAATGCTATCTGGCCCTAAAAAGAATTTACCCTGGCAGAATATCTGATCAGGGTCAAAAACACAAAACATAGACAGATCCTGACCAAGTACAGACTCAGTGACCACAGCCTGGCCATCGAAACTGGCCGGCACAAAAACCTGGATTGCCAAAGAAAAAGGCTGTGCTGTCACTGTGATCTGGGAGAGGTAGAGACAGAAATGCACTTCCTGTTACACTGTCCCCAGTATAAGCAAATCAGGGACACGTACTTCCCCAAACTGGCCAATCAGGCCACAACATTCCAGCTGCTCTCTGACTTAGACAAACTGCCAGTTCTGTTAGGAGAGGAGCAGCAGACAGCAGAGCTAGCTGCCCAGTATGTAGCTGCCTGCCACAGCCAGAGAGACAGAGAGACAGACAGACAGTCCCTGGTGTAGACACCCTGGAGCACAGGGACCAGGCACTCATGTGCACCCATGTCCACTGTAAATACAGAGAGGGAGGGAGGGAGGGAGGGAAATGGGAGGGTGGTTGTTGTATTGTATTGTCTGGGTTGTTATGTGATAATGTTCATTGTTGAATTGTTTTGGCAAAACTCAATTCCATTTTGTCATGCCAATAAAGCATTTTTTGAATTTGAATTTGAATTTGTGTGAGAGAGAGAAGGAAGGTTCGAGAGAGTGTGAGAAGAGACAGACGCAACGTGCGAGAGAGAAAGGAGGTTCGAGAGAATGTGAAGGAACATACGCAACATGAGGGAGTGAAAGAAAAGTTTTATAGTAAAAGAAATATTATCTAAACGATATATTTTGTACTTTATTAGCAGAGTATAAGAGGCTAATATATTTCAGTAAACCAAACGTTTGCTGTAGACAGTACTATCTACCTGTAATTTCACAAGAGAGAAATTAGTCACCATTTTATGGTATAGTCTTTTTTGTTTATTATTAATTTACTTTTCTGCTGGCGTCTGGAACTGCGGCTGAGACCCAGATAGCACTCGGGGTGACCAGGAGAAAGCCCCGAGTACCTCTGGCCACGTTGGAAAAGAAGATTTTTCACCTGTCGTTGTGTTTATTGTGTCCTTCTGCGAACTTACCTTGGAAGCAAGAAACGGAACTGTGTTGCTGGTCGTGAGTACTGCTTGCATTCAAAAAACCGTTTTTGAAAGTATAATTTTGTTGCTTATTTGACATAAATAAGTGAAGGGGCATTTTGTTTTTTTATTATTGCCACTACGTACCCGAGCGACGGTTCAGGCCTGCAACGTGTTATTTCTCTTATATTGATGCACGTGTTCAGTACACGTGAGTACACGTGTGTTCGTGTGTGCGTGGGCCCACTGTAGTGCAAGAGTTTAATTATTTTGCATAGCAATGCATATTATTTAAGAGTAAATATATTATTTGTAATATTGATTGTATATTATTTATTTTAATACCTAGCCTTTGTTTATTGTGTGTTTATGTTATTATTGAAAATACTTTATTATTGCGCATTTATTTGAGTAAATTGTTTACTTATTTCTATTGGTGTGTGTTGTGTGAGTGAATACTGGGGTTAGTATTTGATAATAATTCCTATTAGGGGGTGCACGTGTATTTAGATGTCCCTTACATAGGTGAGGCACCACATTAAAGAAAGGGGCGTTACATAAATGGAGGCACCGCTGGGATACTATTTGTCATTTTGTTAGAGAATAGAGTGTCAGTATTCAGTCAATAAGCCCTGTATTGAATGCCAGTGCATCATGAATCAGTCAGCCAGTACCGCTGAGCGAGCACAACTGCTTAATTGGTGCAGAGGTGAAGAAATAGACTCTGCCCATGCAGTATTAGTGATTGGTATACCGGAAGGTACCGATATAGCCTTTATTGAAGAAACCATGCACACTATTAAGGTGCTTGGGCGCGTGAGTAAGAGGAAAACATTTAATGCCCTTACAAAGAGTTTAATGGTATTGTGTGAGTGCTCTCGAACAGAGGACCCAGATCAGGTCCCCAATGAAGTACTGCCACCTGGTGATCTTGCAGCCTGGACGCTAGTGGTAGCTGATGGAGCAACTATTGATCCTGGTGAAGGTGTTCCAACCTCAAGCTTTCAGGAGAAGCTTACAAAGCTGCTGCAGGAAGAAGGGAAGATGTTGCGTGAGGCCCAGGCTCTATACCCAGCTGAAGCATTGCAAACCACGTCCCCTGAAGCCATAATTCGTGCAGTTGGAGACGTTTTAGAGAAACGGCGAAATCACACAACGAGAATAATGCGTATCGGTGATTACTGAACATTCTCAGGAAGCATTCCTACTCCCTCAGGAGAGGAGAGTTTTGATAGTTGGATGGATCAAGCCCGTCTCATGGTTCAAGAGTGTGACTGCTCCAGCAGAGAGAAAAGGAAGAGAAACGGGGAGAGCTTGAAAGGACCTGCTTTGGAGATTATTCAAGCAGTGAGGGCCGCCAACCCTGATGCTAGCCCGATGGACTACCTGGAAGCACTTGAACACACGTTTGGAACCCCCGAGTCTGGTGAGGATCTTTATTTTGCATTCAGATCACTAAGACAACAGCCTGGGGAAAAGCTGTCTGATTTTCTGAAGAGGCTAGAGAGGTCTTTAAAGAAAGTAGTGCTGAAAGGAGGCATTGCGTCAAGCCGCATTGATCTTGTGCGCATTGAACAGCTTATACGAGGTGCTACTGAGGCTGAGCTGATGCTGATACAGCTGAGATTAAGGGAAAGAAAGGATAACCCCCCTGCGTTCCTGACTCTCCTGAATGAAATCCGCGAAGAGGAGGAGCAAGAAGCTGCTCGTCATAAACTGAGCACCAGTGTAAAGCGGATACAAGTCAGAGATGACGAGAACCTGAAACAGTCTGAGTTTCATGAACTGAAAGCTCAAATTAAAGAGTTGCAAACTGGGTTTGTTGCCATGATGACGTAGCATAATCAGTCAAAGGAATCAAGTGTTACTGGAAGTCAAGCAAAGAAGGTTAAGCCTGTTACATTGCAGCCTGATCAAGACTGTGAGATACAAGCATTGAAGCGTCAGGTACAAGACCTGCAAAAGAAGTTCACTGTATTGAATATGACACCAGTACCATCAATTGTGGACGGGCAAATGCTGAGAACCGCTGGAGCAGCTCGTGCCCACAACAGCAGTAGGCCTCAGGCAGCTAAAGAGTCTGGGGATTACTTCTGCTATCGCTGCGGAGAAGATGGGCATATCGCCACCAAATGCAGCACACCGGAAAACCTTGCTAGGGTGAATCAAAAGCTCATTCGTTCCCTGCATAAGATGAAACGTGAACAAAGAGGACCAGGCAAGGAGCCTGCCGAGTCTCCTAATGTAAACTGCTCGGTCAGGAAGAATGCAATAGCCTTAAAGAAGACATGCCACGTTCCCAAAGGGCTAATAGGACCATCATCAGTGAACACAGTGAAGATTTGTGGACGACCATGCCGTGCTCTGCTAGATAGTGGTTCACAAGTGACCATTATCTTTGATAAGTGGTACTCTCGGTTTCTACCACACCTGCCCATTCACCCAGTCGAAGGATTGGCCATCTGGGGCCTGAGTGACACCAGCTATCCCTATAGAGGATACATAGTAGTAGATTTAGAATTTCCCAAAGATGTTGCAGGAATTCAAGAGTCTATCTCTGTTTTGGCTTTGATCTGCCCAGAACCACGTAGCCCTGAGCAGGTACCTGTCATAATTGGGACTAATGCTAGTATGTTTCAGCGTCTAGCCAAACTCTGTGAAGAGACAGCTGGCCCTGACTTTGTTACCTCTCTGCATATCCACCCTTTGTCTTCTCAAGCTTACAGAAAACAGCGGGAACCAAAGAGTAAACAGCAAGACGACTGCATCGGTCAAGTGAAGTGTTTGGGCTCGGGACCACTGACTATTGCGCCCAGAAGCGACTGTAATGTTATCTGTGGAGTCCGCAGTCCCCTGCCATTGGAAAAGGGCATCTTCATGATTGAGACACCGCCTAACATAGCACTGCCAAAGGGGGTGTTAGTACAACCTGGAATTCTACCAGCCTCAGCCATTGATGTCAACAGGCTTACTGTTAGATTGAGGAATGAATCGATGAAAGAAACCACATTGCCTAGTGGGACAGTGCTGGCCCACATATACAAGACGGACACAGTAGCTCAGGCTCAAAGACAGGACCAACAGATACCGGCCCTTGATCCCCAGCTGTTTGATTTTGGGACATCTCCCGTTCCAGAGACGTGGAAGGAGAGACTGAGCAGAAAACTGTCTGAACGAGCCAATGTATTCTCAACTCATGAGTGGGACGTGGGACTGGCTGCAGGAGTTGAACACCCCATCCGGCTTAGTGACTCAAGACCTTTCAGGGAGAGGTCACGAAGGCTTGCCCCTGCCGATATTGAAGATATACGCCGGCATTTGCAAGAGTTGTTGGCAGCAGGCATTATTAAGGAGTCTCGTAGCCCATATGCCTCACCCATAGTTGTAGCCAGGAAGAAGAACGGATCAGTACGAATGTGCATAGACTATTGCACTTTGAACAGCAGGACCTTACCAGACCAGTACAACATGCCGCGCATTGATGACGCGTTGGACTGTTTGTCTGGTAGCAAGTGGTTTTCAGTACTAGATCTGCGCAGCGGATATTACCAGATACCTATGGCAGAGGAAGACAAGGAGAAGACAGCGTTCATTTGTCCTCTTGGTTTCTACCAATTCGAACATATGCCGCAGGGTATCACGGGTGCCCCAGCCACTTTTCAGCGGCTAATGGAGAAAGCCATGGGGGATATGAAACTTCTCCAAGTGTTAGTCTACCTTGATGACATAATCGTATTTGGTAAGACGTTGGAAGAACACGAAGAGCGACTTTTGAAAGTTCTTGATCGGCTGGAAGAATGTGGCCTGAAAGTGTCAATAGACAAGTGCCAATTCTGTCAGCCTCAGGTTAAATATGTTGGCCATATTGTTTCTGAACACGGTGTAGCAATAGACCCTGCAAAAGTAGAAGCCGTGGCCAATTGGGAGCAACCTATGAACCTGAAGTCATTAAGATCCTTTCTGGGATTCTGTGGCTATTACCGTAGATTTGTGGCAAACTACTCAGCCATTGTCAGACCATTGACAGAACTTACCAAAGGCTATCCACCAGCACAGCGTGGAAAGAAGACCTCCAAAGACAGTGAAAAGTCCTACTTTAAAGAGTCGGAGCCCTTTGGAGACTGTTGGAATGATCAGTGCACCGAAGCATTCCAGAAGATCATTCGCTGCCTTACCAATGCACCGGTATTGGCTTTTGCTGACAGTACTAAGCCCTACATCTTACATGTAGATGCTAGCATGAATGGGTTGGGTGCTGTATTAAACCAGGAATACCCTGAAGGCTTGAGACCAGTAGCTTTTGCTAGCCGGAAGTTATCCATGTCTGAACAGCGATACCCAGTACACCAACTTGAGTTCTTGGCACTTAAATGGGCCGTCGTGGATAAATTTCACGATTATCTTTATGGAGCCAAGTTCACAGTGAGAACGGATAATAATCCTCTCACCTATGTTTTGACAACGGCAAAGTTGAACGCTACAGGTCATAGATGGCTTGCAGCTCTTGCCACCTATGATTTTAATATCCAGTACAGACCTGGACGAAACAACGTCGATGCTGACTTACTGTCGCGAAGATTGCATTCTAGTAATCTGAACAGTGAATGGAAAGAAATCCCGCCATCAGGTATAAAAGCTGTATGCCAACGGGTGGAAGTAACTGAGTCTCCTGAATTCAACACACGTGTGGTGGATCAATTGGGAGCATCACCTATAGCTATACCCGACTGCTATGCATTTCCAGCCCTTCTGCAATTGAGCCCACTAGAACAGCTGAGCAATAAAGACCTGCAGAAAGCTCAGGAAGTGGACCCAGTGATTGGAGAGATTGGATGTGTTATTAAAAGTGGTCGAGGGCCACAGGCAGTGAAGCACAAACACCCCGACATCACCCTGTTACTGCGTGAGTGGGAGAAACTTGTGATGCAGAATAACCTGTTGTACCGAGTGACTAAAAGAGCTCATGGAAAGGAAGTCCATCAGCTTGTACTGCCTAGCAGATACCGGATGATGGTTTTACAAGCCATGCATGATGAGTTGGGTCACCTGGGAGTGGAGAGAACTACGCAGCTCCTAAAAGATCGGTTTTACTGGCCGAAGATGGCATCAGAAGTGGACCAATACATTAAGAACTGTGGAACATGTATCAGACGCAAGACATTACCCCACAGAGCTGCTCAACTGAACCAGATCAGTAGTGAAGGGCCTCTGGACCTTGTATGCATTGACTTCTTGTCCCTAGAACCTGACTCGAAGGGGATAGCCAACATCCTGGTCATCACTGATCATTTTACTCGGTATGCGCAGGCCTTTCCCACAAGAGATCAGAAGGCCACTACAGTTGCCAAAGTATTGTGGGAGAAATATTTTATCCATTATGGATTTCCTGCCCGAATCCATTCCAACCAGGGTCGCGATTTCGAGAGTCGGTTAATAAAGGAACTCTTAAGTATGCTGGGAATACGGAAGTCCAGAACTACTCCGCATCATCCTCAAGGGGACCCACAACCTGAGAGATTTAATCGGACTCTACTATCCATGTTAGGAACCCTTGACCCGTCCAAGAAGCAGAGATGGAGCCAACATGTCAGTCAGTTAGTGCACGCCTATAACTGCACCAAGAATGACGCTACAGGGTACTCCCCATACTGTTTAATGTTTGGGAGAGAAGCTCGTCTTCTGGTGGACCTCTGTTTTGGTGTGTCACCTGACCGTGAATCGTACGCAACATACCAGAAGTACGTTGCCAAGCTGAAATCCGAGTTGAAAGAAGCCTATCGGTTATCCACTAATGCTGCCTGCCAAAATCACTTGAGTAACAAAAGACGTTACGATCAGCATGTGTGTAACCAGACATTAGAAGTAGGTGATCGTGTACTTCTACGCAACCTAGGGATACAAGGAAAGCATAAGTTGGAGGACAGATGGAAATCGGTACCACATGTAGTAGTGGAGAAGTTGCCTAACTTACCTGTGTACCGGGTCAAGCCTGAGAAAGGAATGGATATTGTGAAGACAGTTCACAGAGATCACCTGTTACCCATTGGCTACCTAGTGAGGATGCCTGTCAATTCAGAAGTGAAAAAACCGTCACCTAGACCTGTCACCAGAACACAGGCCAAACGGTACCAGAAGAAGGAGGTGCCTAAGAACGTGACACATGAAGATGAAAGCTATGAAGAACAGGGAGACACTTCATCAGAGTCTGAAGATGGAGGAGTGTGCTACCATGACCATCCCACTTTAACTGAGAGCATCATCGAGCCCACTGGTTCTGACATGCACCCAGAGATTGGAACTGTCCCTGATGGAGCAGAGCTTGCCTTAGAAGATAGCAGTGCCAACTCTTCCCAAGAGCTTGAAAGTTCTGACGGAGAGACTGCCTTGGAGGAAGAGGACGCCCAACACCCAATTGAAGACCCTGTAGTGGACACAGAGCCTAACGAGGGAGACGTCCCTATATTGGCGGAGGGTGGGGATCCTACAATTGAACGTCGTGCTAAGAGAGAAGTGAAGCCTGTCATCCGTTTAACCTATGATGAGCCAGGAAAACCTTCTGATGTGCCTTTGACCATAATACACCGGGGAATGGTCATTCAAATCAGTAGCAGCTATCCTGAAGTGCAATGTCAGAGTCAATGCGCTACGTTATGGTGCAATCCATTAGCAAAGTGTCACAATTGTAGCTGTAAAGACAACCATCTGGTAAAAAGTTAAGTCTGATGGGGACATCCAGACATTCTAGAAGGGGGAGGATGTAGCCCTGCTGCAAATTTGCGCTATTCCTTTAAATAAATGTTTTATTTTTTGTAACATAGAATGCACCAGAATCACATTTACTAGCTGCTACACCTAAACACAATTCTATTGGACAGGTTTCCCCTCTGAACCAATTAGCCAACAGGTAGTGGAATTTGGGGGTGGGACTTAGCGTTTTGATTGGGTTTGTGTGAGAGAGAGAAGGAAGGTTCGAGAGAATGTGAGAAGAGACAGACGCAACCTGCGAGAGAGAAAGGAGGTTCGAGAGAGTGTGAAGGAACAGACGCAACGTGAGGGAGTGAAAGAAAAGTTTTATAGTAAAAGAAATATTATCTAAACAATATATTTTGTACTTTATTAGCAGAGTATAAGAGGCTAATATATTTCAGTAAACCAAACGTTTGCTGTAGACAGTACTATCTACCTGTAATTTCACAAAAGAGAAATTAGTCACCATTTTATGGTATAGTCTTTTTTGTTTATTATTAATTTACTTTTCTGCTGGCGTCTGGAACTGCTGCTGAGACCCAGATAGCACTCGGGGTGACCAGGAGAAAGCCCCGAGTACCTCTGGCCACGTTGGAAAAGAAGATTTTTCAGCTGTCGTTGTGTTTATTGTGTCCTTCTACGAACTTACCTTGGAAGCAAGAAACGGAACTGTGTTGCTGGTCGTGAGTACTGCTTGCATTCAAAAAACCGTTTTTTGAAAGTATAATTTTGTTGCTTATTTGACATAAATAAGTGAAGGGGCATTTTGTTTTTTTATTATTGCCACTACGTACCCGAGCGACGGTTCAGGCCTGCAACGTGTTATTTCTTTTATATTGATGCACGTGTTCAGTACACGTGAGTACACGTGTGTGCGTGTGTGCGTGGGCCCACTGTAGTGCAAGAGTTTAATTATTTTGCATAGCAACGCATATTATTTAAGAGTAAATATATTATTTGTAATATTGATTGTATATTATTTATTTTAATACCTAGCCTTTGTTTATTGTGTGTTTATGTTATTATTGAAAATACTTTATTATTGCGCATTTATTTGAGTAAATTGTTTACTTATTTCTATCGGTGTGTGTTGTGTGAGTGGATACTGGGGTTAGTATTTGATAATAATTCCTATTAGGGGGTGCACGTGTATTTAGATGTCCCTTACATAGGTGGAGGCACCGCATTAAAGAAACAGTACACATATATTTCTAACAGACCAATTATAATTTAAATAAGTATTGGGAACCCAGGCCTCGCCACTTACAGTGAGTTAGGTGTTGTTTACTCAATACACTAACAGGAGTGGGAGGGCGTTACATATATATATATATATATATATATATATATATATATATATATATATATATATATATATATATATATATGTTGCAAAAAACTTTGTTAATGCAACAGTTAAGGTTGATATTAAAACAACAAAAGCAGGGAAATGCGACGTTAGGGTTTTTAAACAGTGGAAGGGGCAAGGAAAGACAAGCAACCACAGACATCCATCCCCCCACCCCACCGCAAACACACTGCAGCACAACCTAAATTAAACCTTTTGAAAATAAATACATCAGCAGCAAAATCTGAATCTGTCAAAAACGTAATATTTTTCAACAAAACGTATTCTATTGTTATTTTAAGATGACTGTGAACAAGACATAAGAACATAAGAAAATTTACAAACAAGAGGAGGCCATTCAGCCCATCTTGCTCGTTTGGTTGTTAGTAGCTTATTGATCCCAGAATCTCATCAAGCAGCTTCTTGAAGGATCCCAGGGTGTCAGTTTCAACAACATTACTGGGGAGTTGGTTCCAGACCCTCACAATTCTCTGTGTAAAAAAGTGCCTTCTATTTTCTGTTCTGAATGCCCCTTTATCTAATCTCCATTTGTGACCCCTGGTCCTTGTTTCTTTTTTCAGGTCAAAGAAGTCCCCTGGCTCGACATTGTCTATACCTTTTAGGATTTTGAATGTTTGAATCAGATTGCCACGTAGTCGTCTTTGTTCAAGACTGAATAGATTCCATTCTTTTAGCCTTTTAAACCCGGGATGATTGTGGTTGCTCTTCTTTGCACTCTTTCTAGAGCAGCAATATCCTTTTTGTAACGAGGTGACCAGAACTGAACACAATATTCTAGGTGAGGTCTTACTAATGCATTGTAAAGTTTAAACATTACTTCCCTTGATTTAAATTCAACACTTCTCACAATATATCCGAGCATCTTGTTGGCCTTTTTTATAGCTTCCCCACATTGTCTAGATGAAGACATTTCTGAGTCAACATAAACTCCTAGGTCTTTTCATAGTTCCCTTCTTCAATTTCAGTATCTCCCATATGATATTTATAATGCACATTTTTATTGCCTGCATGCAATACTTTACACTTTTCTCTATTAAATGTCATTTGCCATGTGTCTGCCCAGTTCTGAATGCTGTCTAGATCATTTTGAATGACCTTTGCTGCTGCAACAGTGTTTGCCACTCCTCCTATTTTTGTGTCGTCTGCAAATTTAACAAGTTTGCTTACTATACCAGAATCTAAATCATTAATGTAGATTAGGAATAGCAGAGGACCTAATACTGATCCCTGTGGTACACTGGTTACCTCGCTCCATTTTTGAGGTTTCTCCTCTAATCATTACTTTCTGTTTTCTACATGTTAACCACTCCCTAATCCATGTGCATGCATTTCCTTGAATTCCAACTGCGTTCAGTTTGAGAATTCATCTTTTATAATCAATCAAGTAACAGTATATACAAACATTTTAATAAATCACAAAGAGATAATAAAACCTTGTTAACTTGGCATGGAATCCAATAGGGAGTAGTATGACTCTGTGTTTCTTGGAAAATTACAAACCGTGCAAAAACAGGGGGTCTGGTGTTGTCTGCTGCTGTTTAAACAGGAAACTTTGCCACCAAAATACAATCCCCTGGATGCCATGGACTTGGTAAAGATCACTAACTCTGTCACCAGCAAAGCAACCCCAGACCACGACACTGCCTCCTCCATGCTTGACAGTGGGAACCACACATGCAGAACTCATGCGCTCACCCTCTCTGCGTCTTACAAATACTCGACCGTTGGACCCAGATATTTCAAATTTTGACTCATCGGTCCATAAGACTGACTTCCACTCCTCAAACGTCCAGTATATATATATATATATATATATATATATATATATATATATGTGTGTGTATATATATATATTTATATATGTGTGTGTGTGTGTGTATATATATACTGTATATATATATATATATATACAGTACTGTGCAAAAGTTTTAGGCAGGTGTGAAAAAATGCTGTAAAGTAAGAATGCTTTCAAAAATAGACATGTTAATAGATTATATTTATCAATTAACTAAATGCAAAGTGAGTGAACAGAAGAAAAATCTAAATCAAATCCATATTTGGTGTGACAACCCTTTGCCTTCAAAACAACATCCATTCTTCTAGGTACACTTGCACAAAGTCAGGGATTTTGTAGGCATATTGTCAGGTGTATGATTAAACAATTATACCAAACAGGTGCTAATGATCATCAATTCAATATGTAGGTTGAAACACAATCATTAACTGAAACAGAAACAGCTGTGTAGGAGGAATAAAACTGGGTGAGGAACAGCCAAACTCAGCTAACAAGGTGAGGTTGCTGAAGACAGTTACTGTCAAAAGTCATACACCATGGCAAGACTGAGCACAGCAACAAGACACAAGGTAGTTATACTGCATCAGCAAGGTCTCTCCCAGGCAGAAATTTCAAGGCAAACAAGGGTTTCCAGATGTGCTGTCCAAGCTCTTTTGAAGAAGCACAAAGACGAGACAGCGTTGAGGACCGTGAGCCGCAGTGGTCGGCCAAAGAAACTTACTGCAGCAGATGAAAGACACATCATGCTTACTTCCCTGCCATGTCGGAAGATGTCCAGCAGTGCCATCAGCTCAGAACTGGCAGAAAACAGTGGGACCCTGGTACACCCATCTACTGTCAGGAGAAGTCTGGTCAGAAGTGGCCAGCCGTGGAAGACTTGCGGCCAAAAGCCATACCTCCGGCGTGGAAACAAGGCCAGCGACTCAACTATGCCCGAAAACACAGGAACTGGGGTGCAGAAAAATGGCAGCAGGTGCTCTGGACTGATGAGTCAAAATTTGAAATATTTGGCTGTAGCAGAAGGCAGTTTGCTCGCCGAAGGGCTGGAGGCGTGCAATTAGTGTTTGCAGGCAACAGTGAAGCATGGTGGAGGTTCCTTGCAAGTTTGGGGCTGCATTTCTGCAAATGGAGTTGGGATTTGGTCAGAATTCATGGTCTCCCCAATGCTGAAAGTACAGGCAGATACTTATCCATCATGCAATACCATCAGGGAGGCATCTGATTGGCCCCAAATTTATTCTGCAGCATGACAACGACCCAAACATACAGCGAAAGTCATTAAGAACTATCTTCAGCGTAAAGAAAGAACAAGGAGTCCTGGAAGTGATGGTATGGCCCCACAGAGCCCTGATCTCAACATCATCGAGTCTGTCTGGGATTACATGAAGAGAGAAAGCAACTGAGGCTGCCTAAATCCACAGAAGAACTGTGGTTAGTTCTCCCAGATGTTTGGGCCAACCTACCTGCCGAGTTTTTCAAAACTGTGTGCAAGTGTACCTAGAAGAATTGATGTTTGATGCTGTTTTGAAGGCAAAGGGTGGTCACACCAAATATGGATTTGATTTAGATTTTTCTTCTGTTCACTCACTTTGCATTTAGTTAATTGATAAATATAATCTATTAACATGTCTATTTTTGAAAGCATTCTTACTTTACAGCATTTTTTCACACCTGCCTAAAACTTTTGCACAGTACCAGTACTGTGCAAAAGTTTTAGGCAGGTGTTAAAAAATGCTGTAAAGTAAGAATGCTTTCAAAAATAGACATGTTAATAGATTATATTTATCAATTAACAAAATGCAAAGTGAGTGAACAGAAGAAAATCTACATCAAATCAATATTTGGTGTGACCACCCTTTGCCTTCAAAACAGCATCAATCTTCTAGGTACATTTGCACACAGTTTTTGAAGGAACTCGGCAGGTAGGTTGGCCCAAACATCTTGGAGAACTAACCACAGTTCTTCTGTGGATTTAGGCAGCCTCAGTTGCTTCTCTCTCTTCATGTAATCCCAGACAGACTCGATGATGTTGGGATCAGGGCTCTGTGGGGGCCATACCATCACTTCCAGGACTCCTTGTTCTTCTTTACGCTGAAGATAGTTCTTAATGACTTTCAGCTGTATGTTTGGGGTCGTTGTCATGCTGCAGAATAAATTTGGGACCAATCAGATGCCTCCCTGATGGTATTGCATGATGGATAAGTATCTGCCTGTACTTCTCAGCATTGAGGAGACCATTAATTCTGACCAAATCCCCAACTCCATTTTCAGAAATGCAGCCCCAAACTTGCAAGGAACCTCCACCATGCTTCACTGTTGCCTGCAGACACTCATTGTGTGCAGCTCTCCAGCCCTTCGGCCAACAAACTGCCTTCTGCTACAGCCAAATATTTCAGATTTTGACTCATCAGTCCAGAGCACCTGCTGCCATTTTTCTGCACCCCAGTTCCTGTGTTTTCGTGCATAGTTGAGTCGCTTTGGCCTTGTTTCCATCGCCGGAGGTATGGCTTTTGGCGCCAAGTCTTCCATGAAGGCCACTTCTGACCAGACTTCTCCGGACAGTAGATGGGTGTACCAGGGTCCCACTGTTTTCTGCCAATTCTGAGCTGATGCCACTGCTGGACATCTTCCGATTGCGTAAGGGAAGTAAGCATGATGTGTCTTTCATCTGCTGCAGTAAGTTTCCTTGGCCGACCACTGCGCTTCACGGTCCTCAACGCTGCCTCGTTTCTTTGTGCTTCTTCAAAAGAGCTTGGACAGCACAACTGGAAACCCCTGTCTGCCTTGAAATTTCTGCCTGGGAGAGACCTTGCTGATGCAGTATAACTACCTTGTGTCTTGTTGCTGTGCTCAGTCTTGCCATGGTGTATGACTTTGACAGTAAACTGTCTTCAGCAACCTCACCTTGTTAGCTGAGTTTGGCTGTTCCTCACCCAGTTTTATTCCTCCTACACAGCTGTTTCTGTTTCAGTTAATGATTGTGTTTCAACCTACATATTGAATTGATGATCATTAGCACCTGTTTGGTATAATTGTTTAATCATACACCTGACTAAATGCCTACAAAATCCCTGACTTTGTGCAAGTGTACCTAGAAGAATTGATGCTGTTTTGAAGGCAAAGGGTGGTCACACCAAATATGGATTTGATTTAGATTTTTCTTCTGTTCACTCACTTTGCATTTAGTTAATTGATAAATATAATCTATTAACATGTCTATTTTTGAAAGCATTCTTACTTTACAGCATTTTTTCACACCTGCCTCAAACTTTTGTACAGTACTGTATATATATATATATGTGTGTGTATATATACAGCTCTGGAAAAAATTAAGAGACCACTGCAAAATTATCAGTTTCTCTGGTTTTACTATTTATAGGTATGTGTTTGGGTAAAATGAACATTTTTGTTTTATTCTATAAACTACTGACAACATTTCTCCCAAATTCCAAATAAAAATATTGACATTTAGAGCATTTATTTGCAGAAAATGACAACTGGTCAAAATAACAAAAAAGATGCAGTGTTGTTAGACCTCGAATAATGCAAAGAAAATAAGTTCATATTCATTTTTAAACAACACAATACTAATGTTTTAACTTAGGAAGAGTTCAGAAATCAATATTTGGTGGAATAACCCTGATTTTCAAGCACAGCTTTCATGCGTCTTGGCATGCTCTCCACCAGTCTTTCACATTGATGTTGGGTGACTTTATGCCACTCCTGGCGCAAAAATTCAAGCAGCTCGGCTTTGTTTGATGGCTTGTGACCATATTCACGCTATTCATAAATAACTCAATATTCCTCAATTGTGTTGCATATTATTACTCTTGTGTTATTATTTATTTAGCCACTGCCTTTATCCAAAGCGACCCATTTATTTATTAATTACTGATTATTATTTATTTACTTTGCTTTTGTCTCAAATAACTCAAGCTATTTAAATACATAGATGATAATATTGTTAATGTTGGATGTATAGAACACACTGGGAATTAAGGCTTAGGCTATTTGAATATGAACTGAATGAACAAAACTAAACAAGATGTATACTGTAGAGCCGAAGTTGCTTCTGAACAAAATGCATCTATACTGTACTGTAACACAAATAGTAAAAGAAAAACACCGCAGTTTAACATGCAAAACACAGAACCCTATCCTGACCTTACAAAGGTCTCCTGTACCGATCGGTGTCAATGGTATCTTGTCTTTAGTAATAATAAAAAATCAAAAACAATATTTATAACAAATTGTGAACATAGACTTCAAAAATACTTTGTGGACCCGACATAACATAAAGTAAAAATCGTGCACTTATGTTATATTATATATATATATATATACGTAATATTTATATGCCGCTATACTATATATATATATATATATATATATATATGCGATTTATATTCGGGTATTTTTGTACCAAAAAATGAAAAAATGAAATGAAAAAATGAAAAAATCGTATTCCTTTTGTTATGAGATATTGGGGTGTTATAGAGGCGGTCTCCTTTAAGAAGAAAGGCATGCTGGGATATCAGCAGCTCGCTTGTCAGATGACGGCAAACAAGAATGGCAGAGATCCGAGGAAGCGAGTTTGGAGGGCGGCAGATTTTAAAAATTCTGGGTCAGACTGCAGTACTTGGTACCAATAGACACTGGAACATTTGTTCAAGTGTATCTTTGTTACAAAAAGTTATTTTATTGAGGTACATGTTTTAAAAAAATATTTGGGACATTATACACGTAAACATTTATGCATTATTTTTACTTTTAAGTATATTTAAACATCTTGGCAAAAACGGTGCCCATGTCATGAAAAAATAACTCATTTGTGACATGTAAATGTTTATTGTTGCGCTCTCATTAAATATAAGTTATTTATATCGAAAGTAACATTTTAATTACCTACTCCCTGTTCGTGTGAATGTCATGATACGGCCGTACTGCATTTTGTGTTAAAATGTCTATACTTTATATTAATACAATAATACAGTATTTTACGACATTCACCAACATTTATTTATTTATTTATTTATTGCGTCTTTGTAATAGTGGCTTGATGCGGGAATCTGTTAACTGCATATTCCATACTGGTGTACCGTAATAGCTGATGACTAGTAGTATAGCCTACAGATAAACCTTTACAAGTTTTAACAGTTATTTCAAAAAACCCAAATAAATTCCTAATTAAAAGGATTTTGTCTGCTTCTTTTTTACTTCAACTCAGTTTTATGTTTTGCCAGGTTCGTTAATGTGAGTAAGAGCGTCATGGGGTGCTTGGAGTCTTCACTTCAGTATACAGGTTGCACAACTGATTAAAGATGCCCTGGTGATAATTGCTTCTTTGTGCATTATTTATTAGAGCAAAACTGTATTGATGACTGATATGCTGCTAATACGTTCTTAAGTAATGAAAATTAAACCTTCACTTCAGAATAGGGGCTGCAAAACACTTTACTAATGACCAACATCCTCCTAATAAGCCTTTTATTGGAAGCAAAGTCCACCTCTGGGACAGAGTGTTATCCATGCATGGTCCACTTTGTTTTGCTGCTTTATTACCATGTATTAATCATACACAAGCAGCTAGTAGGACCTAATATGGCCAAGAACAGTCTTCACTTCAGTATAAGGCATGCAAATCCTTTATTAATGTCCAGTAACCTGTTAGTAAGGCATGTTTGAGAATAAGCATAAGCACCTAACAAACCCTTATTAGGAGGCTATACATGATGTATTATGTGCTAATTAGTCACAAATAAGTGCATTATAAATGCCTAATAATGTAGTGCTTAAAATAAAGTGTTACCAAATTCTCCAATTAGAGAGCAGCCTGGACACAGACCACAGGGAGCAGACCCTGCAAACCCTGAGGGAGCAGAAACACATGCTGGGCAGCCTGCTGAGGGAGAGAGTGAAGAGGCGCTGGTGCACTCTCACTTCATGGAGCTCAGAGATAAGGACATTCCCTCCAGCTTTTTCTTTGGTTTGTAGTGTAGGAGAGCGGACAGCCTTGCGGCAAAGAACTACAGCCAGGAGGAGTCGTTAAGGGGCCAAACCAAATAACAAAAATAGCAGAATAAAAATAAGACACATTTTACATCATGGATGAAAATAAGAATTTTTTTTAGAATCAACAGAAAGAAAATCGACAGTAAAATATTTGCGATACACAGCGATCCTCGAGCAGTCAAATGACAGGGTATGCCAATAAAGATACAGTACCGTAATATGGTCATTACTTAGATGGTCATTCATTTTTATTATCCAAAGCTTTGGTTAAATATGCAAACAAACCATTAATATAACTAGTTAATAATGTTCCAAACTAAGTAATTAGAAACAAATGAGTTTTAGTAATACATTATTACCAAGGACACTTTGGATTTTGAAGGATTCCCAAGCCGTAAATAGCAGCACATCAGTATATTAACAAGTTAAAATACAATAGAGCGACGGAAAGTGTCCTGTTTATAAACAGGTCAGTGAAAAGGTTTATTTAGAAAGCAATAATAATGATATTAGTAAATACTGAGTTATTAAATAAGGTTGATTTGAGTTTATTAAGTTAGAACGTCGTTTATATAATCGAGTGTCTGTTCAGTGGGTTCCGTGGGAAATGGCCCCAGCGCTGTGTGTCATGCTGAATTGCACCGCCGGTTAGAACATAAGCAATGATTCACCAGATAGACACCAGATAGTGTTGTTTCAAACCATGTGGCACTGTGTGTAGAATGACTGCCTCTGCAAATGACTGGTATTTCATGGAGAGTGTTAGATGATATTTTACCTTGTTATCCAGCTAATATTAAGTAAGCATAGCAGAGAAATAAGAGCAGTGTGATGAACACAACCCAAATCTGAACTCCTTCTGGTAGAATCTAAAACTCAACTTAAGAATCTCAATATAGCTGCCCTGAACCTCGGAAACTGTCTGCTGCTGCCTTCCCCCACAGTATGAAGCCTTGGTGTACTTCTTGACAGCAACCTCTTCTTTGATGCCCACGTCTCCTCCATGGTCAAATCTTCCTTCTACCATCTTCGAAAAATCTCCAAAGTCCATCCCTACCTTTCCCTCCCAGTTGCAGAGATACTTTGTCATGCATTTATCTCCGCTCAACTCCACTAATGCGACTCTCTCTATGGTGGTCTCCCGGCACGCACCATTAACTGACTGCAGCTAGTTCAGAATGTCGCTGCCAGGAACCTTACCAGATGTAAAAAATGTCACATCACCCCCCTTCTTGCCCAGCTGCACTGGCTACCTCCTGCTCACCTACAATGCCCTTCATCACACAGGTCCCAAGTACCTCCTCAACCTGCTGACCCGCTATGTCCCTGCCCGCAAGCTGAGGTCCTCCGACTCTGGCCTGCTTGTTATCCCCAAGCAAAAGTGCACAACACTTGCAGAACGCTCGTTTAGCTTCACGGCTCCGACTCTCTGGAACTCTCTCCCAGCTTTGGTGTGTGATGCTCCCATCGTCGCTCGCTTTAAATCAACTCTCAAATTTTAATTGGGAATTTTAACCTCATCCATGCTGTCAAACAATAATAACAAACCTGTGTTTAAAGCAAACACAAAACAATACATTATAATGTAGGCAGTGTGGTCCAGTGGTTAAAGTCCAGGGCTTGTAACTAGAAGGTCCCCGGTTCAAATCCCACCTCTGCCACTGGCTGACTCACTGTGTGACCCTGAGCAAGTCTCTTAAACTCCTTGTGCTCCATCCTGCAGATGAGATGTTAAATCAATGTCCTATTGTAAGTGACTCTGCATATAATGCACAGTTCACAGCCTACCTCTGTAAAGCGCTTTGTGATGGTGGTCCACTATGAAAGGCGCTATATAAATATAAAGATATTAATAATAATACACAATAAACACAGGGGCAGGGTGTACCCTGTCACACTTTGAAAAAAAATGTTCAACCTTAGATTTATTATAATTTATTTGACACAATCTCGCTATACAAAGTAATTCATTCTATTTCAATGCTGTTGAAATAACATTATAAGTTTGGAATGTCCAGATGTTTTATTTTATTTTATTGTTTTTCAGCTTGTTAACCTGCCACTGATTACAAAAGTTAAAACTTTATTGTCAGTCGAATAGGGTAATGGTTACAATCTTCTCAGCCAGAACAGTTACCAGCATCGGTAAGCAAACACACATACTACAATATCTAATCAGAAACAGATCATATGGATTCATGTAAAACAATCCCAGTTCTATTGAAAACATGCACAGATGTATTCATTTTAACAAACTGATATGATTTCCATTACATGAGAGTAGATGTTAAAACTTCATGCTGATTTGAACTTGCCAAGATAAGCACCAACTAAGACGTAGCTTCACAGTAAACTAATTTGATCCATATGTGTCTCCATCCATTTGCGCTTCCTTCCATATGATGATGTAGATATCCTTCTGTCTGGTGTTGATGGCTGAAGTGTAATGCTGGCTCCAGGGATCAGCTTATTGCCTCCCTAGCGCATCAGCACGCACAACGGCTGCGATGCTGGCTCCGGGGATCAACCATAGTGCGGTCTCCACAGCGCATCAGCATGACAACCGTCTGGATTGAGCTAAGTAGGGTACATCTCTGGGGTCTTCAAGTGGGCACCTTCCATCCTCGGTGTTTCGTCGACTAGCCCACGACACCTCAAGAGGGCTCGACGGTGATTCTGGCGCCCCAGCATCACCCCTCCGCCCCCACTCAACTCAGCCCAGCTTACTTACCTGTACATCAGCGTTTCTTTCTTTCTATTGTGCTTGAGATCCCCAACCAGAATCTTTCCGTCTCAACCACAGCCAGTTGCTGCTCCTCTCTGCTGCTTCAGATAAGTTCTTCACCGTGCGATGCAACTCTTGGCCATTGAATCCGACATCTCTGAGAAACCGGGTTGTAGAGTGTGCCACAAATCCTCGACATCCCACTTCCACTGGGTAAACCCAGACTCTCCATCCTCGCTGTTCCGCTTCAGTGGCTAGTTGAGCATACCGCAGTTTCTTCCTCTCATACGCCTCATCTACAGCATCCTCCCATGGCACTGTTAACTCTACCAGGTGAACAAGGCGTGCTGATCCAGACCACAAGACAATATCTGGTCGAAGGTTTGTGGTGGCAATCTCAGGTGGAAAAATAAGCCGTTGACCAACATCTGCCAGCATTTTCCAGTCTCTAGCAGCTTCCAGTTGTCCTGGGCGAGGATTGGTTTTAACACCTTTTCTTGGTGGTTGCTCTCCTGGGTGGAGGAATGTTGTCTTTTGTGTGTAATGTTTTGATGGAACAGGTGGCAACTTATTGGCCATGTTACGCTTGTCTTCCAATGCTAAGGCCAAACATCGCAGCACCTGGTCATGGCGCCAAGTAAACAGTCCTTGGCTAAGAGCCACCTTACATCCTGTCAAAATGTGCCTTAATGTTGCAGGTGATGAACACAAAGGACATGAGGGATCCTCTCCTACCCAGAGGTTTAGGTTCTGTGGTGATGGGAGAACATCATATGTTGACCTTATAAGGAAACTGATCCTGCTCTGTTCCATTGACCATAGGTCTTGCCAGCCAATCTTGCGTTGTTCCACACTCTCCCATCTCATCCATTCTCCCTGCTTGCCCTGGGAAATGGCCTTTATACACCTCATCCTCTCCTCCTGCTTTTGCACCTCGTTGACTACCAGCTTCCTCCGTTGAGCTGGGGCTGCCTTGTGCCATGTAGGAGGAGCAGAACTGAGACCAAGACCCCTCTTCCATGCTGAACTTGCCCCATGATATCACCAATTGAAGGGCAGCCTTTGCATCCTCCACAGCTTTTTTGCCACCCACTTTCTTCCAGTTTTCAACACAGGTGCTGCCTCCCTTACACATTTGTCACATGACTCTACTAATGTCATTTCCAGTCGGACCTTGGCGCACTTAAACTCCTCGGTTAGAGCGGAGACAGGTAGCTGCAGTATTCCTTTACCATAAAGTCCCACTCTGCTGAGGCAGCGTGGAACTCCCAACCATTTCCTGATGTGTGAACTGATTAAAGCTTCCAGCTTCTCTACTGTTGTCAAAGAAACTTCGTACACAGTCAGTGGCCACAGCAACCTTGGCAGTAGACCAAACTGAAAGCACCAAAGTTTTAGTTTGCCTGGTAAAGCGCTGTTGTCTATGCTCTTCAACCCTTCCACAGCTTGTTGTCTAACTTCTCCCACACGAACTGTGTCCTTTAGATCCCCATCGCACCATCTCCCAAGGCTCTTCACTGGCTTCTCAGACACTGTTGGTATTGCCTCACCATTAATGAAGAACGTTTTATCTACTACTTTACCTTTAATTATAGAGATGCTCCTTGATTTAGTGGGCTTGAATTGCATTCGTGCCCATTCAATGTTATTGGTTAATTTGCCCAATAACCGATTAGTGCAGGCTACTGTTGTAGTCATGGTTGTCATGTCATCCATGTATGCTCGAATTGGTGGTAGTCGCATTCCAGAAGCCAAGCTCTCCTCCCACTACCCATTTTGATGCCCTAATGATTACTTCCATTGCCATGGTAAAAGCCAGTGGAGAAATGGTGCATCCTGCCATTATTCCAACTTCTAGGCATTGCCATGTAGTGCTGAATTCTGAAGTTGAAAACTAAATTGCAAATCTCCAAAGTAGGCTTTCACTAGATTTGTTATTGTCATTGGTACACTGAAAAAATCAAATGCTGCCCAAAGAAGTTCATGTGGCACTGAACCATATGCATTAGCCAAATCCAGGAATGTCACATGGAGCTCCTTCCTCTCCTTTTTAGCTGATTGAATTTGTTGCCAGATCACATTGATGTGTTCTAAGCATCCTGGGAAACCTGGAATGCCCGCTTTTTGTATTGAAGTGTCAATGAAGCAGTTCTTTAATAGGTAAGTTGACAATCTCTGAGCAATAATGCTGAAGAAAATCTTGCCTTCTACGTTTAATAGGGAAATAGGGCTTAAACTGACTGATGCTTGTAGAATCTTTTTCTTTAGGTATAAAGACTCCACCTGCTCGCGCCATGCTCTTGGTACAACCTGTTTTTCCCATGCTACTTTCATCAGTTTCCACAGGATTCGAGAACTCCTGAAGCACTCTTTGTACACTCTGTACGGAACTCCATTAGGCCCTGGAGATGATGAAGCCCTTGCTTTTTCACAGCTTGCTCTACTTCTTTCCACTTAGGTGCACAGTCCTCCATTTGGTATTCTGGTGGATTGATAGGTGGGATGTCTGAAGGAATTGACATAGGCTCCTGCCTTTTGAATCTGTATGTGTTTCTCCAAATATCTCTCCAGCTCAAACTTAGATGCTTTTAGTGTGCCATTCTTCTCACTGGTGAATAACTTCTTTACAAATTTGAATGGGTCTTTATAAAAGTTAGTTCTCTGCACGCTCCTTCTTTTTGTAGCGTTTCCGTAGGCGCTCAGCTCTGTGCAATGTTGCAAGCTTATCTTTTATGACCCTTTGTAAGAGATTGAGTCCCTCCTTCTGACTTTCTTCTGCTCTTCTCCATTGCTTCCTCAGCTGTCTCCTTTCTCTAACTAAGCGCTCAATCTCCTGCTGCCGCCTAGACTTTCCAGGAATAGTTTGTACTTTTTCCTTCCTTTTTCAACTCCAAACCTCTCACTTCCATATGCGTAGATGATGTCCCCAAATGTATCCAGTTTCTTTTCAACTGTTCCACTTAACCTTTCCAATGCAAAGCAGAGATCTGTGTTTACTGTGTCCCATGCAGTTTTCTCACAAGCTCTTGGCCATTTAACTCCAGGCTTGTGCCCGTTGAGGTTCTTTTCTCTCTTACGCTGGTTTGTCTGACCGGGTTCACAAGGATCATTAGGTTCATCACTAACTGTGTCCATGCAAGTCCTCCTCACATCTATGACAGGGGTGCTGATATCCTGCGAACTGTGGTTTGCT
>CM060269.1:16424979-16460666 GCA_030684275.1 Acipenser oxyrinchus oxyrinchus | reverse complement strand
CCTGTGGCAAAGTGCCCCCTGTGTGTATTTTGTGTTACGTGTTGTGTGTAAATGTTGGTGTATAGGCATTGGTACACGGGATATAAGCGGGTCTGTGTTTCACATGTGTTTAAATTGTAGATTTGTATTTAGGCACGAGGAGGGCACAAATCACATCACGTGCAAGTAAAAGTAATAATATGTGAGCACGGGAATTGCACTTTAATTAATTCACGTGCAGTTGTACCGAGATTCCAATTGAATGATTGACTAGCAATCGAAGTCTCAGTACAACTGCATAAAAGCTGTATGTTTTCACTCACTCGGGTGGTGTGTTCGTTGAGTGGAGAACGAGAGAGAGAGAGAGGAGAGTAATATTTAAAACAATTGCTATCGCGTGCTGGAGGACCAGCACGATACTTGTTTATTTATTTACTCACCGTGTTTGTGTGTCTGTCCGTCCACCGCTTGTTTAATTGATAGTCCGCTTTTGTTCGTCTATTTATTTTGGCGCAAGTGCCGTGTCCTGTTTTTTGTGTTCTGTTATTTTGTTTATTAAATGCTGAGCGATCACGCTCAGCTTCACCAAAACCCCAAGTCTCTGTCTGCTCTGTGTGTTTCTAGTTCTGGTCTGAGTTCCTCCCTGCAGCCATCTTGTCACACGTGGTGTCAGAACCGGGAAAACAGCCTCCAGGACTCAGGCCAGAGCGGGAACCGCAGTTTTTTGTTTGTTTGTTTTGTTTTTTTGAAAAATAAAAGGGGAAAATGGAAGGCTGGAACTGGAGAGATGGCTGCCAGGATCTGGAGGTCCTCCTCGGTGGTCTAGAGGACCAAGGCTGGTGCCTTGCCTGTGGGGAGTTCGGGCACCCAGTGGTGCACTGCCCCTACCAAGAGGGAGAGGAGGAACTGGCCCAGGAGAGGAAGGTGAGGAGGAGGCAGAGAAGGGGAAAGGGGAAGAGGAAGGCGGAGTGTCCACCGCCCAAGTCTCCACCAGCAGAGGAAGAATGCCTGCTGGTTTTGCCTCCACAGCCTGAGTGGGAGGAGCTCGAACGCCCCACGCCTGAGTGGGAGGAGCTCGAACGTCCCACGCCTGAGTGGGAGGAGCCAGAACGTCCCTACGCCTGAGTGGGAGGAGCCAGAACGTCCCACGCCTGAGTGGGAGGAGCCAGAACGTCCCACGCCTGAGTGGGAGGAGCCAGAACGTCCTACGCCTGAGTGGGAGGAGCCAGAACGTCCCACGCCTGAGTGGGAGGAGCCCAACGTCCACGCCTGAATGGGAGGAGTCGGTGCGCCCACAGCCCAAGAGGGAGGAGTCGGTGCGCCCACAGCCCAAGAGGGAGGAGTCGGTGCGCCCACAGCCCAAGAGGGAGGAGTCGGTGCGCCCACGGCCCAAAAAGGGGAAGGTAGAGCGTCCACCGCCCCAGTCTCCACTAGCAGAGGGTGAATTCCTGCTGGTTCCACTTCCACCGCCAGGAGCAGAGCAGCAGGAGCTGCCTCTGCCTCCTCCACCAGCAGAGGGTGAATGCCTGCTGGGTCCCTGTCCACCAGCAGAGGGTGAATGCCTGCTGGGTCCCTGTTCCCCAGCAGAGGGTGAATGCCTGCTGGGTCCCTGTCCCCAGCAGAGGGTGAATGCCTGCTGGGTCCCTGTCCCCAGCAGAGGGTGAATGCCTGCTGGGTCCCTGTCCCCAGCAGAGGGTGAATGCCTGCTGGGTCCCTGTCCACCAGCAGAGGGTGAATGCCTGCTGGGTCCCTGTCCACCAGCAGAGGGTGAATGCCTGCTGGTCTCCCCTCCGAGGGGAGCCGCACCAGTCCCCTGCAAGAGGGGAGGGCCGCACCAGTCCCCTGAAACAAGGGTAGACTACACGCTGCTCCCACCTCCGCCGCCAGGAGACTACACGCTCCCACCTCCACTGGCAGGAGCAGAGCAGCAGGAGCTGCCTCTGCCTCCGCCACCTCCACCGGCAGGAGCAGAGCAGCAGGAGCTGCCTCTGCCTCCGCCACCTTCACTGGCAGGAGCAGAGCAGCAGGAGCTGCCTCTGCCTCCGCCACCTTCACTGGCAGGAGCAGAGCAGCAGGAGCTGCCTCTGCCTCCGCCACCTTCACTGGCAGGAGCAGAGCAGCAGGAGCTGCCTCTGCCTCCGCCACCTCCATCGGCAGGAGCAGAGCAGCAGGAGCTGCCTCTGCCTCCGCCAACCCCACCAGCAGAGGAGGAATGTCTGCTGGTATCACTTCCCCACCAGCAGAGGATGAATGCCTGCTGGTATCACTTCCCCACCAGCAGAGGATGAATGCCTGCTGGTATCACTTCCCCACCAGCAGAGGATGAATGCCTGCTGGTATCACTTCCCCACCGCCACAAGGAGAGGAGCAGGAGCTGCCTCTCCCGTCACCAGAAGGACCAGGACTAGATGCTGGCGGTCCTCAGCAGCCCTTGCATAGGCTGCTGAGGAAAGCATGGGGAAGAACCGCCCGGCCGCAGTGGCCGAGAAGAGGGCCAAAACCCGCACCCCAGCTTGTCCTGACTGCCTGCCTCGCCGCCCAAGGATGCCTGCCTCGCCGCCCAAGGATGCCTGCCTCGCTTGCCCAAGGATGCTTGCCTCGCTTGCCCAAGGATGCTTGCCTCGCATCGCCTGGGTTGCCAGCCGCTCCGCGATCGCTTGGGGTTGCCAGCCGCTCCGCGATCGCCTGGGGTTGCCAGCCGCCCGCACGCCTGGGGTTGCCAGCCGCTCCGCGACGCCTGGGGTTGCCAGCCGCCCGCGACGCCTGGGGCTGCCTGTCGCTCCGCGACGCCTGGGGCTGCCTTTTGCTCCACACAGGGTGCAGGGTGCGAGGGAGAAGTGGAGCTCCCGCTGCCTCTATGGCCAGGGGCTCCTCCCGAAGCCCGCCTCCCGAGGGTCCGCTGCTGCTGCCGCCGCCTCCCGAGGGTCCGCTGCTGCTGCCGCCGCCTCCCGAGGGTCCGCTGCTGCTGCCGCCGCCTCCCGAGGGTCCGCTGCTGCTGCCGCCGCCTCCCGAGGGTCCGCTGCTGCTGCCGCCACCTGGGGTCGCCAGGGATCCTGCTTCGCCTGGGTCGCGGGGCCTCTGCTTTGCCTCGGTCGCTACACTGTGGCCGGAGCTCCATGAAGGGAGCTGCCTGCCATGAAGAAAGGGGGAGGTCAGGAGACCAGCTCCCCAACCGCATTTCCGTGGCAGGAACACAGTGGCCGGAGCCCCACGGAGGGGAGCTGGCGGCCACAAAGAAGGGGGAGGTCAGGAGACCAGCTCCCCTGCAGCAGGTTCCCTGCCGAGATTGTGTGGCCGGAGCCCCACGGAGGGGAACTGCCGCCATGAAGAAGGGGGAGGTCAGGAGACCAGCTTCCCCTCAGCAGTTTCGCTGCCGGAGATTGTGTGGTCGGAGCCCCACGGAGGGGAACTGCCGGCCATGAAGAAGGAGGGGAGGTCAGGAGACCAGCTCCCCAGCTGCACTTTCGCGCAGGAGATAGTGTGGCTGAAGCCCCGGAAGAGGGAGCTGCCGCCACGAAGAATTGGGGGTGCCGGACATTCCACCATGGCCACCCCCAGAAACAACTTGCTTCCCCTCTTCCGGGACTTTGGGACTGAGGGGGAGGTGGCCATTGAGGCCATGTGTGCTTTGCACAAAGGGGGTATATGTGGCAAAGTGCCCCCTGTGTGTATTTTGTGTTACGTGTTGTGTGTAAATGTTGGTGTATAGGCATTGGTACACGGGATATAAGCGGGTCTGTGTTTCACATGTGTTTAAATTGTAGATTTGTATTTAGGCACGAGGAGGGCACAAATCACATCACGTGCAAGTAAAAAGTAATAATATGTGAGCACGGGGAATTGCACTTTAATTAATTCACGTGCAGTTGTACCGAGATTCCAATTGAATGATTGACTAGCAATCGAGTCTCAGTACAACTGCATAAAAGCTGTATGTTTTCACTCACTCGGGGTGGTGTGTTCGTTGAGTGGAGAACGGGAGAGAGAGAGAGAAGGAGAGTAATATTTAAAACAATTGCTATCGCGTGCTGGAGGACCAGCACGATACTTGTTTATTTATTTACTCACCGTGTTTGTATGTCTGTCCGTCCACCGTTTGTTTAATTGATAGTCCGTTTTTGTTCGTCTATTTATTTTGGCGCAAGTGCCGTGTCCTGTTTTTTGTGTTCTGTTATTTTGTTTATTAAATGCTGAGCGCGATCACGCGCTCAGCTTCACCAAAACCCCAAGTCTCCGTCTGCTCTGTGTGTTTCAAGTTCTGGTCTGAGTTCCTCCCTGCAGCCATCTTGTCACAAACCCGCTTTGAATTAAAAACAGTCTGCTAAGCCATTTTGGAGAAGGACTTAAAGGAAATTATTCTGAAACATCTGTATTCGGCACCTAATGTTCAGGATGAAGTTTTTCTCTTTTGTTTTTACTGTATAAAACACTGAATATGAATTTCAAGTTGGTGAACACATTATGTTGCTTATTATAATTTAAAAGGTGTGCATTACAGTGTGCGCCGGTTACACAGCAGGAAGCTGAAATATTAGTTCAAAGAAAAACGCAAATGAGTTTCAAGGAATCTCAAAACAATTGAACATCAGATTTCTTTTCACTTCAAAGTCTACTCTTGCATACACCTCTGACATTCAGGGCCTCTCATATTCTACACAGCACATGCCTGGCTACATGATGACAGTTTTCCTTTTTAGCCAGTTTAGCTACAGTATGATACTCAGCACTCGGCTGTTTGGGTGTGCAGTGGAAATACCGTTTTGTTGTTGTGGGCAGGCGGATCCGGGAGTGCCTAGCAATGGAAATGGGGTGTAATATAGATATAGTCCCTCCAAGGTAGGTGGACATAAAGGGGATAAATCCATACCCTTAGGTAGACATATGCTGAGTACCCCTATAGTCTGTTTCATCATTAAAAATAAGAAGGGGGACATTATTAAGGTGACAAAATATGTATGTTTTTGTAGATTATACATATGTCATATAAGTTGTTATGAGATGATAGAAAATATCGATTGGTGTAATTTTGTGTTGCAAGGTTAAGCTTAATATCATTTTTCATTCAAATTAGAAGAAAAATCTAAGTGTCTCCCTAAGGTGCAATTTTATATGCTGTCCCTCTATGTTATTTGTAAAAAAAACTTTGTTAATGTAACAGTTAAGATTGATATTAAAACAACAAAAGCAGGGAAATGCGACGTTAGGGTTTTTAAACAGTGGAAGGGGCAAGGAAAGACAAGCAACCACAGACATCCATCCCCCCACCCCACCGCAAACACACACACACACACACACACTGCAGCACAACCTAAATTAAACCTTTTGAAAATAAATACATCAGCAGCAAAATCTGAATCGGTCAAAAACGTAATATTTTTCGACAAAACATATTCTAGTGTTATTTTAAGATGACTGTGAACAAGACATAAGAACATAAGAACATTTACAAACGAGAGGAGGCCATTCAGCCCATCTTGCTCGTTTGGTTGTTAGTAGCTTATTGATCCCAGAATCTCATCAAGCAGCTTCTTGAAGGAACCCAGGGTGTCAGCTTCAACAACATTACTGGGGAGTTGGTTCCTGACCCTCACAATTCTCTGTGTAAAATAGTGCCTCCTATTTTCTGTTCTGAATGCCCCTTTATCTAATCTCCATTTGTGACCCCTGGTCCTTGTTTCTTTTTTCAGGTCAAAGTCGTCCCCTGGCTCGACATTGTCTATACCTTTTAGGATTTTGAATGTTTGAATCAGATTGCCGCGTAGTCTTCTTTGTTCAAGACTGAATAGATTCAGTTCTTTTAGCCTGTCTGCATACGACATGCCTTTTAAACCCGGGTTGATTGTGGTTGCTCTTCTTTGCACTCTTTCTAGAGCAGCAATATCCTTTTTGTAACGAGGTGACCAGCACTGAACACAATATTCTAGGTGAGGTCTTACTAATGCATTGTAAAGTTTAAACATTACTTCCCTTGATTTAAATTCAACACTTCTCACAATATATCCGAGCATCTTGTTGGCCTTTTTTATACCTTCCCCACATTGTCTAGATGAAGACATTTCTGAGTCAACATAAACTCCTAGGTATTTTTCATAGTTCCCTTCTTCAATTTCAGTATCTCCCATATGATATTTATAATGCACATTTTTATTGCCTGCATGCAATACTTTAGATCATTTTGAATGACCTTTGCTGCTGCAACCGTGTTTGCCACTCCTCCTATTTTTGTGTCGTCTGCAAATTTAACAAGTTTGCTTACTATACCAGAATCTAAATCATTAATGTAGATTAGGAATAGCAGAGGACCTAATACTGATCCCTGTGGTACACCACTGGTTACCTCGCTCCATTTTGAGGTTCTCCTCTAATCAGTACTTTCTGTTTTCTACATGTAAACCACTCCCTAATCTATGTGCATGCATTTCCTTGAATCCCTACTACGTTCAGTTTGAGAATTAATCTTTTATTTGGGACTTTCTCAAAAGCTTTCTGGAAATCTAAATAAACCATGTCATATGTTTTGCAGTTATCCATTGTCGATGTTGCATCCTCAAAAAAGTCAAGCAGGTTAGTTAGACACGATCTCCCTTTCCTAAAACCATGCTGACTGTCTCCCACGATACTGTTACCATATAGGCAATTTTATATTTTGGATCTTATTATAGTTTTCATAAGTTTACATATAATAGAATCAGGCTTATTGGTCTGTAGTTACCTGGTTGGGTTTTGTCTCCCATTTTGTGGATTGGTATTACGTTTGCAATTCTCTAGTCTGTCGGTACAACCCCTGTGTCAAGAGACTGTTGCATGATCTTGGTTACCGGTTTGTAAATAACTTCTTTCATTTCTTTGAGTACTATTGGGAGGATCTCATCCGGCCCAGGGGATTTGTTTATTTTAAGAGCTCCTAGTCCCTTTAACACTTCTGCCTCTGTTATGCTAAAATTATTTAAAATTGGATAGGAACAGGTCGACATGTGGGGCATGTTGTCCATGTCCTCCTTTGTAAAAAACCTGTGAAAAGTAATCATTTAATATATTTGCTATTTTTTCTCTTCATCTATGATTTTGCCATTTGTATCTCTTAGACATTTTACCTCCTCTTTGAATGTTCTCTTGCTGTTATAATATATTAGCCCCTTTAGCAATGCTCATTTCTATCTCTCTCTTGGCCTTTCTAACTTCCTTTTTGACTTGCGTTTGCAGTTACAAGTACTCTTTCTGTGTACTTTGTTTCTGGTCCCTTTTAGATGCTCTGTAAAGTGTCTTTTTTTCTCTGAATATATTTTTTTAATTGTTCTATTAAACCATTTTGGCAATTTTGTTTTAGAATTAGGATTTGTCTACTTTTGGGATGTAATTGTACTACATTTTTAAAAAAAACAGCCATCCTTTTTCTGTGGATGTTTTCTCTATTTTACTCCAATCTACTTCTGTTAGTCTCTGTTTCATTCCTTCACAGTTTGCCTTCCTAAAATTGTAAACCTTAGCTTTAGTCATTACTTTTGGGGTTTTAAAAAGCACTTCAAATGAACCATGCTGTGGTCTGAGTTTGCCAATGTTTCTCTGACCTCTGTTTTAGTTATTCTGTCTTCATTTTTTGAAAAGACTAAATCAAGGCATGCCTCCCCTCTAGTCGGTGCCTTGACAAATTGTATTAGGAAGCAGTCATTTTTCATTTCCACCATTTCAACTTTGTCTGTCGTGCTCCCCACCAGGTTTTCCCATTTTGTTGAAATCCCCCATTAATATGGCTTCTCCTTTGCTGCACGCATTTCTAATGTCATTGTATAACAGATTATTTTGCTCGGTGCCTGAATTTGACGGTCTTTAGCATGTCCTTATTATTAAGCCCTTTGAAATTTGTGTCCATTATTTTGACCCATATTGATTCTGCATTGTTTTTTTCTTCCAGATTTAACACCTGGGCTTCAAGACTGTTTTTGATGTATAGCGCTACCCCTCCGCCTCTTTTGTCCTGCCTGTCTTTCCTATACAGTTAAGTTAATATTGAAACATATTAATAGCTTCAAATTAGTCACAAAACGTATTAATCATAGTCAGCAATTGGATTTTTAAATTAATGTTATAGTACAGAGAAACATCATCTGTAATTGACAAACCCAGGACTGGAAGACCCAAAAAGCTGTCTAACAAGGATGAGCAATACTTGAAGATAGTATCCTGAAGGAATATAAAGAAGACAAGCATTGAATTGACAACAGAACTGGCAGAAGGCACAGGTGTCGTTGTCCATCCATCAGCAGTCCAAAACACCTTTGACCATTGTTCCATCGTCCAATTTCTGTGTTCTTGCGCATATTTGAGCCTTTTAGTCTTGTTCCCCTTTCTTAACAGAGGTAAGTCCTGATTTCAAGAGTGACCTTCGTACTGTTGATTTGATGGACAGCGACATCTGTGCCTTATATATAATAATGAAAAGCAACAATAACATACTAATAAAGAAAAAATAATAATAATCCACTTACGCAAGAGGGGCAGAGGTGCACACCCCATTTGTCCACTTGGCGTCTGTTGTTTATCTCTGTTTGCAAACCATTCCTGATAAAGAAAATGGCTGCCTGTATGTCATGGATGATTCAAGATTGGGTAGTAACGTTTTTGTTCGTCTTTTCTCAGGCAGTGTCAGGAGGTGAGCGTTGTGGGTGATGAATACAATGTCCAGACAGAAACCCAATGTTCAAAAACAGTCCATATTTATTAAATAATAAATAATAAATCCATCCCTCTTCCAGCAATGGTATTGGGGGGTATACAGTGGGATTTCAATCCCAAACAAAAACAAGCAACAATGATTTATAAGGCAATGTGCTGTGCAAACGGGGGATGGCTGTGCTGTGCTCTGCAAACGGGGGATGGCTGTGCCATGCTGTGCTGGCTGTGCTCTGAAAACGGGGGATGGCTGTGCTCTGCAAACGGGGATAGCTGTGCAGTGCTGTGCTGTGCTCTGCAAACAGGGATAGCTGTGCAGTGCTGTGCTGTGCAAACGGGGGATGGTTGTGCTGTGCTGTGCTGTGCTGTGCAGTTAGTGCTCTTTTGATACTGAAGCTATTCATAAATAACTCAGTATTCCTCAATTGTGTTGCATATTATTACTCTTGTGTTATTATTTATTTAGCTACTGCCTTTATCCAGGGCGACCCATTTATTTATTAATTACTGATTATTATTTAATTACTTTGCTTTTGTCTCAAATAACTCAAGCTATTTAAATACATAGATGATAATATTGTTAATGTTGGATGTATAGAACACACTGGGAATTAAGGCTTAGGCTATTTGAATATGAACTGAATGAACAAAACTAAACAAGATGTATACTGTAGAGCCGAAGTTGCTTCTGAACAAAATGCATCTATACTGTACTGTAACACAAATAGTAAAAGAAAAAACACCGCAGTTTAACATGCAAAACACAGAACCCTATCCTGACCTTACAAAGGTCTCCTGTACCGATCGGTGTCAATGGTATCTTGTCTTTAGTAATAATAAAAAATCAAAAACAATATTTATAACAAATTGTGAACATAGACTTCAAAAATACTTTGTGGACCCGGCATAACATAAAGTAAAAATCGTGCACATGTTATTTATATATATATATATATATATATATATATATATATATATATATATATATATATATATATATATATATATATATATATATATCTTTGAACTATATATATATATATATATATATATATATATATATATATATATATATATATATATATATTTGCGCCGGCTACTTTTATATAAAAAAATATTGCGATTTATATTTGGCTATTATTGTACCAAAAAATGAAAAAATCGTATTCCTTTTGTTATGAGATATTGGGGTGTTATAGAGGCGGTCTCCTTTAAGAAGAAAGGCATGCCGGGATATCAGCAGCTCCCTTGTCAGATGACGGCAAAGAAGAATGGCAGAGATCCGAGGAAGCGAGTTTGGAGGGCGGCAGATTTTAAAAATTCTGGGTCAGGCTGCAGTACTTGTTACCAATAGGCACTGGAACATTTGTTCAAGTGTATCTTTGTTACAAAAAGTTATTTTATTGAGGTACATGTTTTAAAAAAAATATTTGGGACATTATACATGCAAACATTTATGCATTATTTTTACTTTTAAGTATATTTAAACATCTTGGCAAAAACGGTGCCCATGTCATGAAAAAATAACTCATTTGTGACATGTAAATGTTTATTGTTGCGCTCTCATTAAATGTAAGTTATTTATATCGAAAGTAACATTTTAATTACCTACTCCCTGTTCGTGTGAATGTCATGATACGGCCGTACTGCATTTTGTGTTAAAATGTCTATACTTTATATTAATACAATGATACAGTATTTTACGACATTCACCAACGTTTATTTATTTATTTAATCTTTGTAATAGTGGTTTAGTGCGGGAATCTGTTAACTATTATTATTATTTGTTTATTTAGCAGACGCCTTTATCCAAGGCGACTTACAGAGTCTAGGGTGTGTGAACTATGCATCAGCTGCAGAGTTACTTACAACTACGTCTCACCCGAAAGACGGAGCACAAGGAGGTTAAATGACTTGCTCAGGGTCACACAATGAGTCAGTAGCTGAGGTGGGATTTGAACCGGGGACCTCCTGATTACAAGCCCTTTTCTTTAACCACTGGACCACACAGCTTCCTTGCATAGTCCATACTGATGTACCATAATAACTGATGACTAGTATTGCCTACAGATAAACCTTTACAAGTTTTAACAGTTCTTTCAAAAAACTCAAATAAATTCCTAATTAAAAGGATTTTGTCTGCTTCTTTTTTACTTCAACTCAGTTTTATGTTTTGCCAGGTTCATTAATGTGAGTAAGAGCGTCATGGGGTGCTTGGAGTCTTCACTTCAGTATACAGGTTGCACAACTGATTAAAGATGTCCTGGTGATAATTGCTTCTTTGTGCATTATTTATTAGAGCAAAACTGTATTGATGACTGATATGCTGCTAATACGTTCTTAAGTAATGTAAAATAAGCATTTACTTCAGAATCTGGGCTGCAAAACACTTTATTAATGACCTATATGCTTCTAATAAGCTCTTAATTAATGAAAATTAAACCTTCATTTCAGAATAGGGGCTGCAAAACACTTTACTAGTGACCAACATCCTCCTAATAAGCCTTTTATTGGAAACAAAGTCCACCTCTGGGAGAGAGTGTTATCCATGCATGGTCCACTTTGTTTTGCTGTTGTATTACCATGTATTAATGATATACAAGCAGCTAGTAGGACCTAATATGGCCAAGAACAGTCTTCACTTCAGTATAAGGCATGCAAATCCTTTATTAATGTCCAGTAACCTGTTAGTAAGGCATGTCTGAGAATAAGCATAAGCACCTAACAAACCCTTATTAGGAGGCTATACATGATGTATTATGTGCTAATTAGTCACAAATAAGTGCATAATAAATGCCTAATATGTAGTGCTTAAAATAAAGTGTTACCAAATTCTCCAGTTAGAGAGCAGCCTGCACACAGACCACAGGGAGCAGACCCTGCAAACCCTGAGGGAGCAGAAACACATGCTGGGCAGCCTGCTGAGGGAGAGTGTGAAGAGGCGCTGGTGCACTCACACTTCATGGAGCTCAGAGATAAGGACATTCCCTCCAGCTTTTTCTTTGGTTTGTAGTGTAGGAGAGCGGACAGCCTTGCAGCAAAAGAACTACAGCCAGGAGGAGTCTTTAAGGGGCCAAACCAAATAACAAAAATAGCAGAATAAAAATAAGACACATTTTACATCATGGATGAAAGTAAGAATTTTTTTTAGAATCAACAGAAAGAAAATCGACAGTAAAATATTTGCGATATACAGCGATCCTCGAGCAGTCAAATGACAGGGTATACCAATAAAGATACAGTACCGTAATATGGTCATTACTTAGATGGTCATTCATTTTTATTATCCAAAGCTTTGGTTAAATATGCAAACAAACCATTAATATAACTAGTTAATAATGTTCCAAACTAAGTAATTGGAAACAAATGAGTTTTAGTAATACATTATTACCAAGGACACATTGGATTTTGAAGGATTCCCAAGCCGTAAATAGCAGCACATCAGTATATTAACAAGTTAAAATACAATAGAGCGACGGAAAGTGTCCTGTTTATAAACAGGTCAGTGAAAAGGTTTATTTAGAAAGCAATAATAATGATATTAGTAAATACTGAGTTATTAAATAAGTTTGATTTGAGTTTATTAAGTTGGAACGTCATTTATATAATCGAGTGTCTGTTCAGTGGGTTCCGTGGGAAATGGCCCCAGCGCTGTGTGTCATGCTGAATTGCACCGCCGGTTAGAACATAAGCAATGATTCACCAGATAGACACCAGATAGTGTTGTTTCAAACCATGTGGCACTGTGTGTAGAATGACTGCCTCTGCAAATGACTGGTATTTCATGGAGAGTGTTAGATGATATTTTACCTTGTTATCCAGCTAATATTAAGTAAGCATAGCAGAGAAATAAGAGCAGTGTGATGAACACAATCCAAATCTGAACTCCTTCTAGTAGAATCTAAAACTCAACTTAAGAATCTCAATATAGCTGCCCTGAACCTCGGAAACTGTCTGCTGCTGCCTTCCCCCACAGTATGAAGCCTTGGTGTAGTTCTGGACAGCAACCTTTCCTTTGATGCCCACGTCTCCTCCATGGTCAAATCTTCCTTCTACCATCTTCGAAACATCTCCAAAGTCCGTCCCTACCTTTCCCTCCCAGTTGCAGAGATACTTTGTCATGCATTTATCTCCTCTCAACTCCACTAATGCGACTCTCTCTATTGTGGTCTCCCGGCAGGCACCATTAACTGACTGCAGCTAGTTCAGAATGTCGCTGCCAGGAACCTTACCAGATGTAAAAAATGTCACATCACCCCCCTTCTTGCCCAGCTGCACTGGCTACCTCCTGCTCACCTACAATGCCCTTCATCACACAGGTCCCGAGTACCTCCTCAACCTGCTGACCCGCTATGTCCCTGCCCACAAGCTGAGGTCCTCCGACTCTGGCCTGCTTGTTATCCCCAAGCAAAAGTGCACAACACTTGCAGAATGCTCGTTTAGCTTCACGGCTCCGACTCTCTGGAACTCTCTCCCAGCTTTGGTGTGTGATGCTCCCATCGTCGCTTGCTTTAAATCAACTCTCAAATTTTAATTGGGAATTTTAACCTCATCCATGCTGTCAAACAATAATAACAAACCTGTGTTTAAAGCAAACACAAAACAATACATTATAATGTAAGCAGTGTGGTCCAGTGGTTAAAGTCCAGGGCTTGTAACTCGAAGGTCCCTGGTTCAAATCCCACCACTGCCACTGGCTGACTCACTGTGTGACCCTGAGCAAGTCTCTTAAACTCCTTGTGCTCCATCCTGCAGATGAGATGTTAAATCAATGTCCTATTGTAAGTGACTCTGCATATAATGCACAGTTCACAGCCTACCTCTGTAAAGCGCTTTGTGATGGTGGTCCACTATGAAAGGCGCTATATAAAGATATTAATAATAATACACAATAAACACAGGGGCAGGGTGTACCCTGTCACACTTTGAAAAAAATGTTCAGTCTTAGATTTATTATAATTTATTTGACACAATCTCGCTATACAAAGTAATTCATTCTATTTCAATGCTGTTGAAAGAACATTATAAGTTTGGAATGTCCAGATGTTTTATTTTATTGTTTTTCAGCTTGTTAACCTGCCACTGATTACAAAAGTTAAAACTTTTTTGTCAGTCGAATAGGGTAATGGTTACAGTCTTCTCAGCCAGAACAGTTACCAGCATCGGTAAGCAAACACACATACTACAATATCTAATCAGAAACAGATCATATGGATTCATGTAAAACAATCCCAGTTCTATTGAAAACATGCACAGATGTATTCATTTTAACAAACTGATATGATTTCCATTACATGAGAGTAGATGTTAAAACTTCATGCTGATTTGAACTTGGCTCTCGCCAAGATAAGCACCAACTAAGACGTAGCTTCACAGTAAACTAATTTGATCCATATGTGTCTCCATCCATTTGCGCTTCCTTCCATATGATGATGTAGATATTCTTCTGTCTGGTGTTGATGGCTGAAGTGTAATGCTGGCTCCAGGGATCAGCTTATTGCCTCCCTAGCGCATCATTACACACAACGGCTGCGATGCTGGCTCCGGGGATCAACCATAGTGCGGTCTCCCCAGCGCATCAGCATGACAACCGTCTGGATTGAGCTAAGTAGGGTACATCTCTGGGGTCTTCAAGTGGGCACCTTCCATCCTCGGTGTTTCGTCGACTAGCCCACGACACCTCAAGAGGGCTCGACGGTGATTCTGGCGCCCCAGCATCACCCCTCCGTCCCCCACTCAACTCAGCCCAGCTTACTTACCTGTACATCAGCGTTTCTTTCTTTCTATTGTACTTGAGATCCCCAACCAGAATCTTTCTGTCTCAACCACAGCCAGTTGCTGCTCCTCTCTGCTGCTTCAGATAAGTTCTTCACCGTGCGATGCAACTCTTGGCCATTGAATCCGACATCTCTGAGAAACCGGGTTGTAGAGTGTGCCACAAATCCTCGACATCCCACTTCCACTGGGTAAACCCAGACTCTCCATCCTCGCTGTTCCGCTTCAGTGGCTAGTTGAGCATACCGCAGTTTCTTCCTCTCATACGCCTCATCTACAGCATCCTCCCATGGCACTGTTAACTCTACCAGGTGAACAAGGCGTGCTGATCCAGACCACAAGACAATATCTGGTCGAAGGTTTGTGGTGGCAATCTCAGGTGGAAAAATAAGCCGTTGACCAACATCTGCCAGCATTTTCCAGTCTCTAGCAGCTTCCAGTTGTCCTGGGCGAGGATTGGTTTTAACACCTTTTCTTGGTGGTTGCTCTCCTGGGTGGAGGAATGTTGTCTTTTGTGTGTAATGTTTTGATGGAACAGGTGGCAACTTATTGGCCATGTTACGCTTGTCTTCCAATGCTAAGGCCAAACATCGCAGCACCTGGTCATGGCGCCAAGTAAACAGTCCTTGGCTAAGAGCCACCTTACATCCTGTCAAAATGTGCCTTAATGTTGCAGGTGATGAACACAAAGGACATGAGGGATCCTCTCCTACCCAGAGGTTTAGGTTCTGTGGTGATGGGAGAACATCATATGTTGACCTTATAAGGAAACTGATCCTGCTCTGTTCCATTGACCATAGGTCTTGCCAGCCAATCTTGCGTTGTTCCACACTCTCCCATCTCATCCATTCTCCCTGCTTGCCCTGGGAAATGGCCTTTATACACCTCATCCTCTCCTCCTGCTTTTGCACCTCGTTGACTACCAGCTTCCTCCGTTGAGCTGGGGCTGCCTTGTGCCATGTAGGAGGAGCAGAACTGAGACCAAGACCCCTCTTCCATGCTGAACTTGCCCCATGATATCACCAATTGAAGGGCAGCCTTTGCATCCTCCACAGCTTTTTTGCCACCCACTTTCTTCCAGTTTTCAACACAGGTGCTGCCTCCCTTACACATTTGTCACATGACTCTACTAATGTCATTTCCAGTCGGACCTTGGCGCACTTAAACTCCTCGGTTAGAGCGGAGACAGGTAGCTGCAGTATTCCTTTACCATAAAGTCCCACTCTGCTGAGGCAGCGTGGAACTCCCAACCATTTCCTGATGTGTGAACTGATTAAAGCTTCCAGCTTCTCTACTGTTGTCAAAGAAACTTCGTACACAGTCAGTGGCCACAGCAACCTTGGCAGTAGACCAAACTGAAAGCACCAAAGTTTTAGTTTGCCTGGTAAAGCGCTGTTATCTATGCTCTTCAACCCTTCCACAGCTTGTTGTCTAACTTCTCCCACACGAACTGTGTCCTTTAGATCCCCGTCGTACCATCTCCCAAGGCTCTTCGCTGGCTTCTCAGACACTGTTGGTATTGCTTCACCATTAATGAAGAACATTTTATCTACTACTTTACCTTTAATTATAGAGATGCTCCTTGATTTAGTGGGCTTGAATTGCATTCGTGCCCATTCAATGTTATTGGTTAATTTGCCCAATAACCGATTAGTGCAGGCTACTGTTGTAGTCATGGTTGTCATGTCATCCATGTATGCTCGAATTGGTGGTAGTCGCATTCCAGAAGCCAAGCTCTCCTCCCACTACCCATTTTGATGCCCTAATGATTACTTCCATTGCCATGGTAAAAGCCAGTGGAGAAATGGTGCATCCTGCCATTATTCCAACTTCTAGGCATTGCCATGTAGTGCTGAATTCTGAAGTTGAAAAACTAAATTGCAAATCTCCAAAGTAGGCTTTCACTAGATTTGTTATTGTCATTGGTACACTGAAAAAATCAAATGCTGCCCAAAGAAGTTCATGTGGCACTGAACCATATGCATTAGCCAAATCCAGGAATGTCACATGGAGCTCCTTCCTCTCCTTTTTAGCTGATTGAATTTGTTGCCAGATCACATTGATGTGTTCTAAGCATCCTGGGAAACCTGGAATGCCCGCTTTTTGTATTGAAGTGTCAATGAAGCAGTTCTTTAATAGGTAAGTTGACAATCTCTGAGCAATAATGCTGAAGAAAATCTTGCCTTCTACGTTTAATAGGGAAATAGGGCTTAAACTGACTGATGCTTGTAGAATCTTTTTCTTTAGGTATAAAGACTCCACCTGCTCGGCGCCATGCTCTTGGTACAACCTGTTTTTCCCATGCTACTTTCATCAGTTTCCACAGGATTCGAGAACTCCTGAAGCACTCTTTGTACACTCTGTACGGAACTCCATTAGGCCCTGGAGATGATGAAGCCCTTGCTTTTTTCACAGCTTGCTCTACTTCTTTCCACTTAGGTGCACAGTCCTCCATTTGGTATTCTGGTGGATTGATAGGTGGGATGTCTGAAGGAATTGACATAGGCTCCTGCCTTTTGAATCTGTATGTGTTTCTCCAAATATCTCTCCAGCTCAAACTTAGATGCTTTTAGTGTGCCATTCTTCTCACTGGTGAATAACTTCTTTACAAATTTGAATGGGTCTTTATAAAAGTTAGTTCTCTGACGCTCCTTCTTTTTGTAGCGTTTCCGTAGGCGCTCAGCTCTGCGCAATGTTGCAAGCTTATCTTTTATGACCCTTTGTAAGAGATTGAGTCCCTCCTTCTGACTTTCTTCTGCTCTTCTCCATTGCTTCCTCAGCTGTCTCCTTTCTCTAACTAAGCGTTCAATCTCCTGCTGCCGTCTAGACTTTCCAGGAATAGTTTGTACTTTTTCCTTCCTTTTTTCAACTCCAAACCTCTCACTTCCATATGCGTAGATGATGTCCCCAAATGTATCCAGTTTCTTTTCAACTGTTCCACTTAACCTTTCCAATGCAAAGCAGAGATCTGTGTTTACTGTGTCCCATGCAGTTTTCTCACAAGCTCTTGGCCATTTAACTCCAGGCTTGTGCCCGTTGAGGTTCTTTTCTCTCTTACGCTGGTTTGTCTGACCGGGTTCACAAGGATCATTAGGTTCATCACTAACTGTGTCCATGCAAGTCCTCCTCACATCTATGACAGGGTGCTGATATCCTGCTAACTGTGGTTTGCTTCCTGTCGCTGGATTTCATTCGACTGACTTGACTGACTTCAGTAAGAAGTACTGATCAATGCGAGGCCCTTGTCCCTTCTCCCTCAAGCATTTCATTCTCCCTTGATGAATCTTCAAACCCTGACTGTTGTCGCCTTGCTCCAGCCGCAGACACAAACCTGGAGTTCCATGTCTTTGCTAACTGCAGATCTTGAACTAGTCTTTGTGAAGTACTCTCCATACTCATATCCGTTTCCGCTCCTAAGTCCTTAACCGTGTTGTCCAACGTTGAGTCATCTTCCCCTCTCGCAGACTCTAGAGGTATTTTTCTCTTTAATTTCTTTTGAAGCCTTGGGGGTGTCTCCAGCATCCTGTAAACACAGAGCTGGATACTGCCGACAAGGGTAGCTAACCCTTGCCAGCCCCAATGGGGTTTCTTTCCTCCAGTCAGCTGTCTCTCCAGGCTGTCACGAGGTCTTTCCCTTGTTGCCAGCTGCACTATTCACAGCAGTCACTGGACGTATCCAGATCTTCATGATTTCCATTACATGAGAGTAGATGTTAAAACTTCATGCTGATTTGAACTTGGCTCTCGCCAAGATAAGCACCAACTAAGACGTATGTACAGGCATAAGGAAAACATGTAACTGTACAGTTTTAATATACAGTCCCAACTTTGTGGTGTATTTGTTGAATAATTGAGACATTTTGATGGGATGAGACCCAGCAAACAGGATTCTCCCCCGATTGCATGTACCTTGTGAACACATGTTCCCACTCTCTTTATTAGCCTGAGACAGGTGGGTTAAGAATCCAAGCTTACATTGCAACCCCATGTTAATAAATAACTATTTTAGACAGGAATATACTTCAGAAACTGAAGTACCTGCTCCTCCCTGTTTATGACTGAAAGCCACTCCTATGAGACTGAAATGTCCAGTACGGAAGATTTTGTTAATGAAAAACAAGTGGCTCTTCTTCTGGCTTTTATAAAATCAAAAGCCACGTCAAAGTGTTTGTGACAGGGTGGCTGAGTAGTGACGTCAGGCCAGATGCAGGAAGGGAAAACATTGACACTAGGAAGTACTGCAGTTCAAAAAGACACGGTGGTGCCGTTTATTTAAATACAAAAATAAAAGGTTTAAACAAAAACACTGTGCTCACAGAGCAAAATAAAACAGTTAAACAAAACAAAATCATCAACACAAAATACCAAACAATACAGGTCAGGCTGGGCAGTAGCCTTCACTGATCCTATATGTTTAATTTTTAAGTTTTGTTTTCTCTCTGCTCCTCCTCTCATACACCCACCCCGAACATGGGGTCTGCAGGTTTTTATACCGTGGCCGAGGGGTTTAACTAGCTGGCAATTATTCTATTACCCCTCGGCCACAATCTGCACGAGTTTTTTAAATTACTGTGGATGGGGCTACCCATCCACGCTACTAAACAATACAAAAACCTGCGGCGTTTCGCCGTCATATATAAACACATTTTTAAATAAATACAAATAGACAATAACACGGCTTTCACCGTCATATAAATACAATAATAAATCATAACAATAATCATAATAATAATACGACTGCAACAACTAAAACAAACAAATGCAATACAAAACACTGCACAGGGCGGAGGGGTACACCGTTCCAAAAATAAATAAATAATACATTTCAACAGCAGGGCTTTCTACCACCCTGCTACAGTGTTGTTTTAATGAAGCTGTGTGTTTGTATCTCAAGTGCTGTTTGAACTCTGCAGCCCTGTTCATTTTTTACAGTGGCTCTCAAAAGTATTCACCCCCCTTGGACTTTTCCACATTTTATTGTGTTACAACATGGAATCAAAATGGATTTAATTTGGAGTTTTTGCCACTGATCGACACCAAAAAAGTCCATAATGTCAAAGTGAAAAATAAAATCTACAAATTGTTCTAAATTAATTACAAATATAAAACAGAAAATAATTGATTGCATAAGTATTCACCCCCTTTGCTATGACACACCTAAATAAGCTCTGGTGCAACCAATTGTCTTTAGAAGTCACATAATTAGTTGAATAGAGTCCACCTATGTGCAATTAAGGTGTTTCACATGATTTCAGGTTAAATACACCTGTCTCTGGGAGGTTCCACAGTTGGTTAGTACATTTCCTAACAAAAACTACATCATGAAGATGAAGGAACATTCAAAGCAAATCTGGAATAAGGTTCTTCAAAAGCACCAATCAGGGGTAGGATATAAGAACATTTCCAAGGCATTGAATATCCCCCGGAACACAGTAAAGTCCATTATTAAGAAATGGAGAGAATATGGCACAACTGTGAATCTGTCTAGAACAGGCCGTCCTCAAAAACTGAGTATCCGGGCGAGAAGGGCACTAGTCAGGGAGGCCACCAAGAGGCCTATGGCAACTCTAAAGGAGTTACAGTCTTCCACGGCTGAGCTGGGAGACACTGTGCATACGGCAACAATAGCCCGGGTGCTTCACAAAACTGGCCTTTATGGGAGAGTGGCAAAAAGAAAGCCATTGTTGAAAAAAACTCACATCAAATCTTGGCTAGTTTGAGAGAAGGCATGTGGGAGACTCTGAAACCAAGTGGAAGAAGATTCTATGGTCTGATGAGACCAAAATAGAGCTTTTTGGCCTCAACGCTAAGCGCTGTGTTTGGCGCAAGCCTAACATCGCACATCATCCTGAGGGGATGCTTCTCTCTGTCAGGGCCTGGAAAGCTAGTGAAGATAGAGGGCAAAATGGATGCAGCAAAGTACAGAGAAAAAAATTCAGAGAAATCCTGGAGGAAAACCTGCTGAAGTCTGCAAGAGACCTGGGACTTGGGAGAAGATTCATCTTCCAGCAGGACAATGACCCTAAACATACAGCCAAAGCCACACTGGAGTGGCTTAAAAACAAAAAGGTCAATGTCCTGGAGTGGCCCAGTCAAAACCCGGACCTCAATCCAATTGAGAATATGTGGAAAGAGTTGAAAATTGCTGTTCACCAAAGGTCCCCATCCAACTTGACGGAGCGTGAGCAATTTTGCAAAGAAGAATAGACTCATGGCTGTAATTGCTGCCAAAGGTGGCTCTACCAAATATTGACTCAAGTGGGTGAATACTTATGCAATCAATTATTTTCTGTTTTGTATCTGTAATTCATTTAGAACAATTTGTAGATTTTATTTTTCACTTTGACATTATGGACTTTTTTGTGTTGATCAGTGGCAAAAACTCCTAATTAAATCCATTTTGATTCCATGTTGTAACACAATAAAATGTGGAAAAGTCCAAGGAGGGGTGAATACTTTTGAGAGCCACTGTATTATTTAATTGTTGCACCAATAGCTGCTTGGGGTGCAAGAAGTGTCTGCTTATTGAGCTCAAAGATTAATCCTGGAGGGATTATGAGTAGGGATCTACCTCAATCGCGATTTCGTGGTCACCACAAAATTCACCACTTTTACGGCCAATGCATACTGGACAAGTACAGAGAAAATAAAGAAACCTTGTTTAAATGAACTAATGCACAATGCAAGCGACGCAAACTACTTATCTTCCTTCTGTAGATAGGCTTTTTTTTTATTCCTACAAGGTCCTGTGTGCATTGCACTTAGGCGAAACAAAAAAAATATTCTTAGACAAATAGCATTGTGGTGGGGTATGGGAAGGAAGTGACGTGACACAGTAGTGATGGAGACAGGAAGCACGTAGTTGGGGGTTGGATTTTATTTTTACACCCACAAAAGTACAAAGTCCCAAGCAGTGGGTTTCAACACAATTGCAGCAAACAAAAGAAACTGCCTCTGTTACCAGCTATGGTAAGCAGAGGCTTGAAATGAAAACAAATAGTCCAAACAGAAGAGAAACACTGCCACAGGGTTTTTCAGTGATCCACACAGCACAGCAGGTGGCTCGGGCTCCCTCTTCAAAAACAGGATAAGTAATTCCTGCAGCTGCTAAAGATCACAGGGAAAAGTCCGGGCTCAAAGGCAGCCGGTCTGAGAATCCTCAGTCTGAATATAAGCAAAACAAAAGAACAAAACTCACAGAGCTCACGCAGCACAACTGTCTCAGTCCAGGATAGGGAGCCCAAATTGCAGAACCCCACAGCCTAAATATTCCCGAGCCCCGCCCCTACAACCAGTGCACTGCCCCACCTCAGCCAATCCTCAAGCGCAGCACAGCTGATTGCAATAATGGGGCTGAACCATGAGGTCATGCCCCAAGTTAAGATGGCCGCCACTGCGGCTTCTGCCCCAACCATGACTCAGCCTTTCTCCTCTGTCTCGTCCTTCCTGCACAGCGCTGCCAGTAGTCGGGAGGGCAAATTACAAGAGGGACTCCTTTCACTCCTGTCACAAGCATTTACAAAAAAATACTCCAAAGCAGTTAACATTCTTGTTTACTGTTCAGATAATGTTTTAAAGAATGTTTTAATCAGCCTATCAGTGCGTCTGTACTGGCTTTTCTGTGACCTGTACTAGATCATAAGAACATAAGAAAGTTTACAAACGAGAGGAGGCCATTCAGCCCATCTTGCTCGTTTGGTTGTTAGTAGCTTATTGATCCCAGAATCAATCATTACTGGGGAGTTGGTTCCAGACCCTCACAATTCTCTGTGTAAAAAAGTGCCTCCTATTTTCAGCCCCTTTATCTAATCTCCATTTGTGACCCCTGGTCCTTGTTTCTTTTTTCAGGTCAAAAAAGTCCCCTGGGTCGACATTGTCTATACCTTTTAGGATTTTGAATGTTTGAATCAGATAGCCGCGTAGTCTTCTTTGTTCAAGACTGAATAGATTCAATTCTTTTAGCCTGTCTGCATATGACATGCCTTTTAAAACCGGGATAATTCTGGTTGCTCTTCTTTGCACTCTTTCTAGAGCAGCAATATCCTTTTTGTAGCGAGGTGACCAGAACTGAACACAATATTCTAGGTGAGGTCTTACTAATGCATTGTAAAGTTTTAACATTACTTCCCTTAATTTAAATTAAACACTTCTCACAATATATCCGAGCATCTTGTGCAGTAGCAGGTGGGACAAAGTCAGTGCTGCATTGTTTTGATTTAGGTTCCTAAAATCTACTTTTCAGCATTGGCGGTAAAATACCAGAAATGGACGACAAAGCATAAAAAGCAAAGTATATTTCGGTTGATGATCGTGTCAAGATATTTCCCAAAGAAACTGTACGTGCAGATGGAGGTAATTGTTTTGCACATCTTGTAATATGACTGGAGAAAATACGATCGATCGCTATTTAGCTTCAGAATCACACATTAAATGAAAGGCTACTACAGAGGCTGCTGAACAGAACGTAAAACAAACAACAGCTTTCAGAAAACACTTGAAAGTCAGCGCAGACAAAAAGTATTCCTGTCGGTTGTAGCCGAGTTAAATCAGCACTACAGCTACGATCTAGCACAGCCTCCTTGCTTCAAACAACCTGCTGCTTACTTTTTAAACGCAGTTAGAATTTTAGACCTGAATAGGCACATTTTCTTGAACCCTTCATGAACTAATAATGGACATTTTCCTGTTATTTTCAAGCTCTTTGTTTGTTGATACGGTTAATTTAAGGAATTGAGCGCTGCGTTGGAACGAGAACCAGCAGACACGGTGTGTCACCAGGAACAGGGTTGGGAAACACTGCTATACAGCATACCTACACAGATATATAGAACAGGTTCTGCAGGATACCTCACTGCTAATGCACTGATCACACTTTCCCCAGTCCACGGCTGCATCTCTTTATTATTCTCTCGGATTGCATGCCAGTTCACGCAGCAAAGACCCGGCAGCAGGTGGGCACTCGGTTGAGCTGGACGGCGTGGTGGTTATCGGGGTCTGCAACTGGGTGGAAATGAACAGGAATGTGAGGGGGGAGGGGGATGGAGCTCAGTTTAACTTTATTAAGAAATTGCAAAAAAAGAAATAAACACTGTTTTAAAACAAAAACAAAACTGACACTGAATAAATCCTGTCCTAACAACAGAATGTTTCCCACTGGCTGGTAATGCCAACGGGACAGCTTTGTTCAGTTTATTTGCGATGCACTGCTTGAGACGCTGCCAGTTGTTGGTTGTATGTTTTCATGTGTAATCTTCACAGCAAAGATGTTGCACTGTCAAACCAGGCCCACAGCTCTAATTTTGTTATGTTGCCAGCAGCAGCGTCTGTGTAAAAAATAAAAAGATGTCTACGTTAATATACCATTCTTGTTGTGTTTTTTGCCTTAACCAAATAACCACCCAGCCTGGTCTCATTCATTACTGTAATTAGTTCCCTTCCAGTGGAGTTCTGTTACTAGATATGCACAGCTTCAGCATTCAGTGGAGCCTCTCTTTTGAGTTCAGTGTTATTCTCCTGAATTGCATGCTGCACATTTTGATTTCATTAAAGGTTCTTGATCTGCATCTGAATTCATTACTGGATTGGGTTAGAGAGGCAGGTGGCAGTTGAGTATTGAGCAGTTTAATAATCAAGTCACACAATCTTGTGTATTCAATGGCAAGTTGTCTAGAATCTGTGACAAATCCAAAGCAGGTCATACCTAAGGACAAGGGTCTATAACCTGTGTTGTGGAGATCACTTTTGCTCTTTTAGAAAAGAGGATTAACACAAGCAAGACGTCTCCTCTACCCTTCGTCCCCGGTGCTGAGGAGAGCAATGGGCACTTTGCCTGCTTGAAAGAAAGCTCATAAAACACGATCATAACTTGAAATAATTAGCAAGATATTTAGTCAAACTAACAGACTTTATTGTTTTTTTTGTTTAGTGGGCCAATATGATTCTCATAAACAAAAGCAAGATCTATATACATTACAACATTTAACAAACTAAGTCAACAAACATTTCAGCCAGTGCCTTTGTCAATGTATTGATTTTAATCTTGACTTCTCCAAGCTAGTTACTCCAGAATCAGGTTGTTTCTTTCTGGTTTGGTAACTTTATTTGGTGCTTGTTTTTCCTTTCTGAAAAAGTGTGTGAATGATGATCTGGAGTAAACAGCTTTGAGGTTTTGAAAGAGTGTTTTGACGTTATTAACGAAAATATCTCGCTTAGCAGTCTAATGGTATAGCAAAGAAAAATCAACCATGGTCTGTCTGCCAAACACGTTCTAGAGAAACAGCTTAATGGACAGGCAGCCCTCTTTTGTGTTCTTTCTATAGTTCTTACAAGAACATTTGTGCTCTTAAATTGTAGCTCTTAAAAGAGCCGCTGTGCTGTGCTGAATAGTCTGCTGTCCTGGCAAGGCTGCTCTGTTGACGCCAGCGAAGGCAAAAAGGCAACCCTTTTCATTAGCTTTCAGAAGAGCCTTTGTTTCTCCTCGAGATGCTTTCAACTGATGCTGCACACTCTGCCAAGTACAACATATTCATGAGCAAAACTTGGGTATGTTTTGTTCGACCAAACAGATAACAGCAACATAGGAACAATGCACATGAAAACCGGAAATAATAATAATTATGATCATTATTATTATTATTATTATTATTATTATTATTATTATTATTATTATTATTATTATTATTATTATTATTATGACAATAACAATACTTTATCATTAAATGTTTAATGAATGATCTGCTTTCTCTTCAAAATAAAAAATCGACGCACCTTTAATACTGTGCGCTGTTTACCATGTGCTGAATGTGCGAGGGGTTAAAAGGCTTGTCTATACAATGAAGTAACAGTGATGTTTAGTATTTAAGTTGATAATAAGATAATACTCTACCTGCTGATTGCCAGGCTGAGCACTATTAACAACAGCACAGAAGTAAAAGCAGCTGAAAGCAGTGCACAGGACAGATGCCAGCCTGGAAGAGATTGAATACTGTGTCCTGCTGAAAAAAGATACATCACTTTCCTTTACTAGAAATACTAACAGAAACTAAAATGCAACAACATTCAAAGATTGCACTGAATTGTGCTGAACTGCTGCAGGGGGTAGTTATCATCATGGAAACCCTGCAGAGGAGGGTGTTATATGTCAGTATTTCTAAAGGGTTTTTCAGCATCTGCAGGTTTTTTTTCTACAGTATAAAATCCTGTTTTGCTCTCTGCCTCTTTGTTATCTGCAACAATATAAAAAGAGAGATTTTCAGGATGAGAGAGAACAGGACCGCGTGTTCATGGCAGGGTCTGTTATAACTATGTGTGAAGGCCTAGCCAGAGGCGAGCTGTTGTGGGCCCAACAGCCTGTTCTTGTTCTAAACAATGCTTTCGCTCAGCATTTAATGAATAAACAGACAGAAAATAAACAGTTGTAACAAAAACACACAGGACACGGCACTTGCGGCCAAAATAAACAGGTAAACAAAACGGACTATACAATAAACAGACACGAACAGACAAACACGGTGAGTAAGAAAACACGTATTATTCTCCTTATTATATCTTAGTTATCCTCCGTCTCCTATCCCGTTCTCCACTCACGAACACCCAACCCGAGTGAGTGAAAACATGTTGTTTTATGCAGTTGTACCGAGACTTCGATTGCTAGTCAATCATTCAATTGGAATCTCGGTACAACTGCACGTGAATTAATTAAGTGCACTCCGTGACCACACATTACATTTTAACCAGCACGTGAAGTGATTTGTGCCCTCCTCGTGCCTAAATACAAATCTACATTTTTAAATCACACGTGAAACACAGACCCGTTTATATCCCGTGTACCGATGACTATACACCAACATTTACACACAACACGTAACATATAATACACAGGGGGGGGGGGGGCACTTTGCCACAATGTCACATTATTTTTACATACAATTACCCATTTATACAGTTAGAGCAATTATGCAGTTACTGGAGCAATCTAGGTAAAGTACCTTGCTCAAGGGTACAGCAGCAGTGTCCCCACCTGGGATTGAACCCACGACCCTCTGGTCAAGAGTCCAGAGCCCTATCCACTACTCCACACTGCTGCCCATACATAAGGCGACCAGATGTCCCATTTTGAACGGGACCGGCCTATTTTTGGAACACTGGTCCCAGTGTCCCCAGAACCCTTTTTGGGATGCTTATTTCATCTATTTTTTTTCCCCCAGAGCATCGTCGTGCCGGTAACAGAATACAGTATTTTCATGCAGGCTGCTGTGGTACTTCCATATCTAACTATTACAGTACAATGACACTTGATGTGACTAAAGCGAAGGTTGAACGACCAGGAGCATTAAAAAGCAGCCGTACAGTGCCGTGCAAACCTGGAGAATTACTGAACAGTCACCGTTCATATTTGCAACCAATCACAGAGAATTGTGGGCGGGTTTATCCACTGACTGCTACTTAACGAACTGGTGGCTATCATCGTCTGAATCATCACTCTCGCTGTGTGAAGAGGTTACACTACTGCAGTCTAACAATGACAGCTCATACAGGTACCATTGTATTGTGTTGGAATTATTCTCTTCATCCACGATATGTGTATATCTGCGTGCAAATGACTTAGCTTCATGTGTAGTTATAGGCGACAGTTGCGGAAATCAACACTGTCGTGTCACATCACCGTGCAATGGTTACAACGTAGTGCACTGAAACTTGTTGTGGTTTGAACATTTTGTGCATTAAAATAGGCCATTAGCATTACAACAATAGGAGGGGATGTAAAATATGACAAGTATTTGGAAACATATTTTCTATTGAAATAAGTCTATATTCACTTCAGTTCACCACAGGTACCCTTTAAGAAACGTATGTTAGTGAATAATACTAAATAATATATTTTTTTTTTAAGTATACATTTTATGTTGTTTTTTAGCAATAATTACTGGGGAGGGGTGGGTCGATCCCTTTAAGCTTCTCCAAATAGTTCTAATTCCAAATTTCCTTTTCAACGTGTTTTAAGCCGACAGGCATTACTTAAAACAGAAAGGAACCTGTTAAAAACATGTCAATTGTATGATGTCATGTCCTGCCTTGTCTATGCAGTTTTCAGTACCAATCAATGATAATGAGAAAGCGTCTCCTGACAATCTGAAAACTTCTTTACATAGGCTAATGCTTATATTAAGGAAGATGAAATAGTATGCCTTTTGCAAGTAAAGAAGTGACAACATTTCATTTGATCAGAAAAGGAATACGATTGAATCTTATTACAGCTTGATCCATGTCTGTCCTGTACTGCTGACTCAGCCAAGAACAGCAAGATTTCCATTACATGAAAGTAGATGTTAAAACTTCATGCTGATTTGAACTTGGCTCTCGCCAAGATAAGCACCAACTAAGCCGTAGCTTCACAGTAAACTAATTTGATCCATATGTGTCTCCATCCATTTGCGCTTCCTTCCATATGATGATGTAGATATTCTTCTGTCTGGTGTTGATGGCTGAAGTGTAATGCTGGCTCCAGGGATCAGCTTATTGCCTCCTAAGCGCATCATTACACACAGCGGCTGCGATGCTGGCTCCGGGATCAACCATAGTGCGGTCTCCCCAGCGCATCAGCATGACAACCGTCTGGATTGAGCTAAGTAGGGTACATCTCTGGGGTCTTCAAGTGGGCACCTTCCATCCTCGGTGTTTCGTCGACTAGCCCACGACACCTCAAGAGGGCTCGATGGTGATTCTGGCGTCCCAGCATCACCCCCCTCCGTCCCCCACTCAATTAGCCTTCATAAAATACGTAGTTATCTCATTTAGATTGTCAGAAGACTTTCTCATTATTGATTGGTACTGCAAAATGGAATAGGCAGGACATTTCATCATGCAATGAACATGTGTTTAAAGGTTCCTTTCTCTTTCAAGAGATGCCTGTCTGCTTACAGCATGTAAAGCGGGTGTTTGGAAATACAACTATTCACAGAAACTCAAAGGTTTGCCTATGTGGATACTATTTACCAGGCTTAATAACTACTTCAAAAGGAAATTCCTGTTTGTGCAATAAGGGCAGCTTCTAAACAAAACTCAGAAAAGCTGATTAGTGGGCTTCATTTATTGCACACAGTCAAAAGATATTTAACACATTTCATCACCTTTAATAGTCATAGTTCAATAGTAGAAAGTGGCTGTATCTATTAATCATGGCACACTAATGATCCAAGCAGAAATTGCAGTAAAAAAAAAAATACAGAACAAATACCATGTCATATTAAATGTAAGAAATTAAACATTTTGAATAAAAAAAAAATTATATGAAGTAACAATTTAATAAATATTGAGATCTGTAATGTTTTCATGCATGAAGGGCCTGGTTTGCAGATTGGACACTGGAGGATAGCATAGAGATAGAGACAGAGTGAGATGGAAAGTGGAAATCAAAAGGAGAAGATGCAGTTTCTTATGCAGAAACCCCAGAGCTGCCCTGTAGCTTGGAAGCTGGTAGTCATTCCATACTGTCCCAGTTTAAGGACAAATCTGGTCACCTTATTTAAACAGGCGTGGCAACACACTCTTAACAAAAAAACTGTGTCATTTTTAACACTAGTAACATACATTTCAGGCAGAAACAATGTAAAAGTGATAATTTTACTGACAGAAAAAATGTTCAACCATCACCAGAAGTCCAGCACACATTGGATGAGGTAGCTACCTATAGATTCAGGTCGTCAGCTATATTTAAAGCTGTTTGCTTGAATTTTGTTTTTAAATGGCGAGTGAGTTCACTGAATGGAGTAATTATTGCTGCTGGCTGAGCAGTCCTGAGGGAGCGTCTTGTGATGTCATAGTGTGACAGTTATGAGAAACTTCCTGTTATTATTTAAAAGTCCACATTGCCCTCACACACATATATTTAAATAGACAAGAAAGGAGTTGCAAAAAAAAAAAAAAGCACGTTTGCACTTTGGGTGGTTAATTATTTGCTGAATAAAAGTGACTGCAATAATACAAATATGTTTATTTAGCAGAGTTTATAACACTGAAATATAGCACATATCCAGCAAGCACAGCCTTCACGCACCAAGCTCTCCCTCTCTATTTTTTATATAAAGAATACAAACTCCCTTGCAGTTAAGACCGCTGATAACAGGTCTCTTTTCCACTTTTATTATTATAATTATTTGTTTATTTAGCAGACGCCTTTATCCAAGGCAACTTACAGAGACTAGGGTGTGTGAACTATGCATCAGCTACAATGAGTCAGTGGCTGAGGTGGGATTTGAACCTGGGACCTCCTGGTTACAAGCCCCTTTGTTTAACCACTGGACCACACACTAGCGAGGGGTAAAACGATTCTGTGTTCCTCAGAAACTATTAAGCAACACATTACACAAAATCTTGCCAGCACCAACGTTTAGTTTATTATTTTATTATTTAAGATCTTACTACAAAGCAGGACTACTGCATAATAAATGATCAGTTACTAACCTGGTTTAGCTGTGACACTTCAAAATCCATGCGCACACTGCGAGCCGGTATGGAACGCTCTGTGTATTTAAATAATACGAAACAAAAAACCCAGATCATGACATCATGACTTTCTCTTTCAGCCAGCTCCTCCTCTTACGTCATCTGTCAGGGTAAATTCCATGAAACGCGCACTTCTTAGCAACCAGCCACTCTGTATTTGTAAAAGTTACCACGATTTGCCTGCCCGTGTCGCTGTAAACAATACAAACAATAAAAACTACTGTATTTTAGCAGCCACATTAACCCGTACAAAATCCTTTAATATCTCTGTAATATCATCGTATATAAATTTTAATTAAGTTCATGTGTGCGTTTTCTCACAATTAAAAAGCATGGATTGAAAATAATCGCAACACAAACGCGGATGCAATGACTTAATTAATGGTTTGAATTTATGCATATTCAGAAAGACATAAACTCTCATTTCCAGCTATATAGTTAGCAAAAAGAAAATTCTCCGTTTCCCTAAAGATCCAAAACAATTTAGAATTTAGCAAGATCCATAGGCTTGTATGCTATATTAAAGAAATCATAAGCAAAGCCATGGCAGAAAAGAGGGTGGGGTGGGCCACGGTGCTCACCTGTGTTCTAATGAGAATAAGAGCAAGCCCCTCCAGAGCTACTGGTCTGACCCCCTATGAATTAATGACAGGAAGACGCATGCGATTACCCACTGACATATGAACTGGGAAGGAGTCGGACTTGTATTAGTGAATTCATCCCTTCAGTCAGCAGTCGTGGCAATGTCAAAACACTTGCGAGAGTTATACAAACAGGCTCAAAATCAACAGGAAATTACTGACACACAAAATCGCCAAAAGGGGGGTGAGCCACCCTCCAGACCTGAACCTGGTGGCAAAGTAATGAGCAAGAGGGATGACAGCACGGTGGCACGGACCACATGATATACTCATGACCACACACACACAAGCGTGGCAGTAAAGTTACTACACAGAGTCAAATGGGTTCACTGGTCTAGACTAAACCATATAAGCCAGTAGACACAACTGAGTTCACCTTTGCCGTGTTCCCACAACCACTAGATAACTAACTATGTTTTGTCTTCACAGAATCTAAGGAAAGCAGCAGCACTAATTCTTCTGTTGCAGGTACCGCAGGACTGAGATCCCGGCCCCTTCAAGAGGACGACAAACATGGAATGGGCAGCAGTGTGGAGTAGTGGTTAGGGCTCTGGACTCTTGACCGGAGGGTCGTGGGTTCAATCCCAAATGGGGGACACTGCTGCTGTAACCTTGAGCAAGGTACTTTACCTAGATTGCTCCAGTAAAAACCCGACTGTATAAATGGGTAATTGTATGTAAAAAAATAATGTGATATCTGTATAATGTGAAATAATGTGATATCTTGTAAGAATTGTAAGTGGCCCTGGATAAGGGCGTCTGTTAATAAATAACAATAACGAATGCACTGGGAACAATGATTCCATGGATTGGAACTACTGTAGGTTGTTCATTAGACACCCAGGAAATGCTAGTGGAATAGATTGTGGCCCTGTGGGACAGATAACATTCAGTTAATACAGGGCAGAGAGATTGGTGATGCTAGGTACAACTTAGCTTTGGCCATATGATCAGCCCAGAAAGAAGCATTCCCAGAAAGAAACTCACTCAGGATCCCCAAACCTGCTCCTGCTAACACCGCTTGCAGCTGCATTAAAAACAAGCTGATAAACCTCACTGATGACAAGCTGATGACCCCCAGCTCAGAGATTCTGCACTCTTCCACTCGCTATTTTCTAAATCTATTAAATGCCTCCATCTTAACCAACAAAGATGAAAAACTATTAGACTCTAAAATGGGACACATCAGAGTAGGATTGTGAATTAACGGCTCCTCCAGGAGCAAATACAGCCCTACCGACTCAAACTTTCAAAGTTCTTCCTTACTGCCATCGTGTGCCAGGTAAGCAGCATCCCACGTTTAATTATGTAAACACAGAAAAGTGACGTTTTGATAAAATCAGTTTTCTGATTCAGTGAGTTACAGGTTCAAACGCTTTGTCATGTAAACGTACTGATTGTCTCTGCCTTCCTCATCGCTCGCCGTGCTGTCTTCAATTCCACTATTCTCACTCAGACTTCCTACTCGAGCGCCGATCCCTCTCACTGTGCTTTCAGAAAAGTGCCCACGTTTTGCAGCTCCCTGGTACTTCAATCCCTCTTTCCTCTTCCTATTGGGGAATTTAAATTCACCCATATCCTTATTTACTTCTCCCCCGTCTATTTCTTCCCCTGAAACCACCACTCCCTGATTTCTGCTGTGAGGAGTACCTTCTTCCTCCAGCACGTCACCCCCCCGCCGCCCTCCCCGGCCCGCGCCCCCCCCCTTACGTCTTTCTGTACGGCAGTTCTACTAACTGAGAGGAATATTGCACCATAAGTACAAGAAGAAAAAAAAACACATAACCGACGCCTTCCCTATAAAAGTGTATCATGGTAAATGTGCATAGAAATTCCAGGCCGTAGCCAGCTGTGAGGCACGAGGCACGGGCCACCGTTAAAATCATACTAATAATTATTGATTTCGGCCCTTTTACATGTTGCTTTGCTTTGTCATTTTCATGGCTGGCTCACGGCCTTAAGTTTAGTGTCCCCGTGTTTTCACATGGATATACTAGCATTTACCATAGTTTACCATGGCTTGACATCTTTTGTTAAGATGCTTTCTATATTTTTCTGTGCTTTACGATGCTTACCTATGCTTTACCATGTTTTTACTGTGCTTCATTACACTTTGCTAAATTTCAACTTTTATTTTTATGGGTTCTTAAACGTCAAAAATTGCAATAAGTGCAGCGACGGGTCTAGAGTAAGCCGGGTCCACACCTGAGCGATCAGTTGCGCAACCCAATTGCTCCCGAAATCGCGCAACTCAGTTGCGAGCAATTGCTGTGTCCACATCTGAGCAATTACTTGTGCAACAAGGTTCCGCATCTGAGTTTCATTTTTACTGTAAATGGGGTGACAGGTTTTGTTGTTGTTGTTGTTGTTGTTGTTGTTGTTGTTTTACATTTTATTCCATCTACAAGGTGAAGTAGTTTTTTTGGTTTTGACAACCGAGTTGACACTATTTGTTTTGTTTAGTTTTTCCTCCCGTGTCTACAAGTTTAGAATCGTATTTATTTTATTTATTTTTTTACAACTGAGGTGACACAGGTCTTTATGTCTCAGTAATTAACGAGGAAGAGTTGGCTGTTATTATTTGTTCATATGTTATTTTACATGCCATATTCCCTAAAGAAAAAAAAAACAAAACCACGTAAAAGCTGGATGAAACCGTTTATTTATTCATTTATTTATTTATCGCAGACATTTTTTAAATTAGAGCTTCTTAATATGGAAGCCGTGCAGTCAGCATTATAAGAACCAATCAGAGTTGTGTCTACAGAAGTCGCTCAGCTGGTTGCTTGGAAAGTAGAGCACTGCTCTACTTCAAGCAACTAGTTGCAAGGACGTCCACATACAAGCGACTCGGTTGCAAGCAACTAAGTTGCGCAACTGATCGCTCAGGTGTGACCCAGCTTAACAATAGGTTGTTGCTGAATTATTATTATTATTATTATTATTATTGTTGTTGTTGTTGTTGTTGTTGTTACTATTGTTGTTTTAGGGTGGTTAGCCACGAAGGCTGTATTAAATCCTGTTTTTGAATATGGAAACAGTAAAGTCGTATGGGGAATTGTTTAAGAAAACTACAATTCCCATGACCTCAATAACTGTAGCCAACCCGCAGCTGCAACACTGAAATGCCGTTCTTGCTTTGAGCTGTACCGTATAATCAACAAACGGGCGCAATTCTCTTCTGTAATGAAGCGCGCTCACACGCGCAAGAAAAGCGCATGGCTTGTACGTGGGACAATAAAAAAAGAACAGTGGAAGAGAAATCAAAGTCTATTTGCCAGCAAATCTTTATTGTGGTGTTTATCAATGTTACAACACAATTTACCATGCTGGTGTATTCGAATCGTGTTCCGTTACGTCGAATTTATTTCAGCTGGGGGCGCGGTTCTACACAGAGGCAGCAGTGTGAACTTAAAGTAACTTTATTTTTACATTTTATAATTTATTTATGTAATTTAAAAATAAACAGCGTTTACCCTACTACCCTAGTATAAATCTGCGTCTATTCCAGCGAGTACACGGTACTGCTGCCCTAGTCTTTAACCTACGCGTGCCAGAATCCCAGTGAGGCAGGCCAGCCAATAAGGAACGAGGGCTGTGAAAGTTGACGCATGCGCTGTTTTCTGTCAAGTTCAGGCGTGCCGGAGCTTACAGTGGAGGTCACAGTTTGCGAATCATCGTAGAGAGGTGAGTGCTGAATTAAAAGAAATGACGCTTCGCATTAAAACTAGCAGAGGTTTCTTCGGATAGATTGCCCATGTAAATAGAACAGTGAATATGTCTAGTTTGCTTGCAGTGATATTTTTTATCTTTGCTGTACGGTGCTGCTTGCTATGTGAGATTACATCGTGTCCGTCCGTGTGCAGTTTATTATTGAGTACAGTAATAGTAACAAACACGTACGGTGTGTTCCTCTTTCTTTCTGCTCTCGTTTTATTTCAAAGCGATGTGTTGCATTCTCGTTGGATCGTCCTGTTGGGGCAGCCGCGGTATTAATATAACCTGCTTTGTGTGCTCCGAGTCTGACTGTGTCTGCGCTAGGCCAAAGCGTGGGCATACAGAGAATGACACACACGGGTATCTTAACCAGCACAGCAGTGTGGACGCTGCTTACTTACACAAGCTAGCGTCGTGTTAAAGTTGTAGTATTTTGATACTGCAGTATTATATATAAACAGGGCGATAAAGTAATCGTTGGTAAAGCAAGCTGGTAAGGTACCCGTGTGTGTCATTCTCTGTATGCCCATGTATAATATATACATACACGTATACAAAAGTAGAGTAATGCAGTGTAGCAGGGGCGGCTTGTTTTATTACCGTCGGACAATAAAGTTCGACTACTCTTAAATTTACTAGGCGCAAGAGGAGCCCGGATATCAGAATATTAATTATACCATTAAGTTTACTGGAGAAAGTTAGATACCATGAGTATAAGTTTCGGTTCCCCACTCAAGTCCTTCAATATAAATGAACACCAAGGAGGCAGGTATTGAATGTAAAAGTACAAAAATCGATTTTATTAAAAAAGAGTTTAACAGAATTAAGACAGTGCAATTATTTCTGAAGCGAGCAATTGCAGTACCGCTCGCGTCCACTAGATGGGACGGTCTAGTAAAAGAACACACACAGGGAGAAAATACAGTACAACAGTCCCACAATGAATCGCCAGGGAATCAAAAATAAAAATGCTAATTAAACAAAACCAAAGAGAAACACAATACAAAATATCAGTGAAACACGAAAAATAAACAAACCAAGAGTTCAAGGTTTAAAATGTGATGATCAAACACAAATAACTAATACAATACGTGTTATATTAAAGAAAATAAGTAAAGTGAAATTAACTCGCACTCCTAACAAGATCCCGGGCGCAATTACTGCCAGAGGCTGCCGGGTGTCAGATAGCATGATGTTGTTTTACCTGCGCGAGTTTCCAAATAGTAGTATTCAAAGGATAGTACACTGCCACAGAAGGCAGAGGTCTGATTAGTACTGTAATCAGTCACATGCAGTACTGTATAAGACAACAAAAGGAGAGACAATGTCTCCAAACTGATAGCGCCATATATATATATATATATATATATATATATATATATATATATATATATATATATA
>CM060269.1:16397446-16424479 GCA_030684275.1 Acipenser oxyrinchus oxyrinchus | reverse complement strand
TATATATATATGAATGAACTTTGGGGAGTTAGGGAAGCTATATTTCTAAGCACACATAGAGCAATACTAGAGCATTTCAAAGTATCATTACACTGCACTTTATCAGCTGGAAACAATAACTTTGAATAAAGTCATTTAGCTAACAGGATCAGATACTAAATATATATTGTGGCTGTACAAAATACCAGCAGGGCAAAACAAATAAACTAAAATACAATCTCATTAAGGCAAAAGAAAACTAAAAGAAATGGTGCTTGACACAAGAGAACCTCTAGGCAAGGCTCAGCTGCCTACAGGTGTATGTACAATCAGTCCCACCCACTACAGCAGGTTTACTCAAATTCTTTGAGACTCTTAATCCGTTTTGGTGCTTGTTGACAATTGCTGTCGATGACCTTTGTTATGGTCCAACTACAAAGCATGGAACTAGCTGGGCAACTCCGGACCGCAGCAAGCCAGTCTTCAATTGTTTGAAAATTCAAAAGAATATTCTTGAAGAAGCTGTATGCATGTTAAAGTAACTACTTGAACCAAGACTCGCCCTTCTGCACAGTAGAGTGTGTGGTGTTTGTTCTGGATATCATTTATGCATTGGATTGCTTTGCATGATATCTTACTGATGCAGTCATTTTTTTTTAATTTTTTTTTTTTTTATATAAATAGCATTGTTTTTGTTCCTGTGCTGTTAATGGTCCATTGGTAATTATAATAAAACATGCCCTACACAGATTCTATTAACACCAAGCGCCACTGCTTGAAAGTCACTGTAGCCTTCCACACAGTCCTGGGTTTCAGAACTACGTCCAATATTAAAATGATCAGGAGTTTGATATTAAATAAATTGTGCCTCCCTTTAAAGTTACATGAACTCCTAATAGATGAGCCTTGCTCATGCAGTGACTGTTCAGACTCCAGGCACCTGGTCATGTCAATAAAGCACCTACAGCAGGGAAGATCTCAAACCCTGGAGAGTGCTTCAGCCCTGAAGCTTTGAGAACGTTGTGTAGTTCACCGTGTTGTCCAGCAGAGGGCTCACTGCTTTCTCTGCTCTCCTCCGCAGGGCTGCTGGAGGCTGCACACAATCATGGCGAAGCTGTTTGAGAGCATCGGGAAGCTGGGGCTGGGGCTGGCTCTGGTGGGAGGGGTGGTGAACTCCGCCCTGTATAACGGTGAGTGCGGCTCAGACTGATCGTGCATGTGCAAGCACCCCTGTATGCATTGCAAGAAAAGATTGAATTAGACAGAGCTCTAAACTGCTCAAATAAATATATATATTTGACTTGACCCTGTCGGCTGACAGAACCACTTTCGGCTTAAGCCGCTTCTCCTGCCCACCCCAAAGTGCTCACGAGAACAAAGACTCTTACACTATGAGAGACAGAATCAGCTCATAGCTACATATTAGAGATAAGATAAGATTTCCATGAAGCTGCTTACTCCAATGCAATACTGTGTTAATTTGTGCTCCAGTGTGAAAAGTGGGAGCCCCATTAGAACTACCTAATCACCAGGAAAGGATTGTGTTATAAAGAGAACCCTGGAACATTTCCTTATTATCCCTGTGTTAATCTATGTCCTTATTTACATGAACGTGAATCAGCAGAGCCAGGCTGGCTTTGATCGTGGCTGTGCGGGGTCTCTCTGACTGTTCGGGGGTCCTCTCGGCTGTGCGGGGGTCTCTCTGGGGTGTGCTGGGGACCCTCTCGGCTGTGCCGGGAGGTCTCTCTTTGTTTTAACCCTGCCCTGTCCTTCCTCCCCACAGTGGATGCGGTCACAGAGCGGTGATATTCGACCGCTTCGAGGAGTCCAGGACATCGTGGTGGGAGAGGGAACGCACTTCCTCATCCCCTGGGTCCAGAAACCAGTCGTGTTCGACTGCCGGTCTCGCCCACGCAATGTCCCGGTCATCACAGGGAGTAAAGGTAGTGCCAGCACCAAACAGAGCTCTGAACCGTTCACTAGGAAAAGACCGAATTAAGAAAAAAAAAAAGAAAGGTTTACGCTTGGAACCTGCACTGAGTAACGGCAGCGTTGTGTAAGTTCATTCACAAGTTCTACATACCCCTGGTCAGAACTCAGTTATTTTTGTTTCACATCAGTTATGCAGTGTTTGCTCCAGGACTTACAGACTGAGGGTCAATGTGGCCCCCTCTCAATTTTAGGGGGACATTTTCTTCAGTGAGGGGGTCAATATGTTTGATTCAGAACCAACCACCATTTCTTATTTTTGTTTGTTTTTAAATATGCCAGCAGAGTTTACTGACCTTTTGTTTCTGAATAAAAAATAAAACTGTAAAGCTGTAGATACAACCAAGGTGTCTCTACAATACTCACTGTCACTTTTGGGGACAATATTGGGAAATGTGTCACAGTGATGCTGGTGTGTCACTGAGTAAAGGATATTCATTGTATCAAATCACATTAGAACTGGGGTTTTCAGTCTTTTTAAGCCGAGTACCCCTTTCCAAAAAATGTAGTCCACTGAGATAGTCATAAAATGAAAACAGAAAAAAGGTCTGTACAATAACATGATACAACAAAACACACAAGCCTTGGAGTGTGTGATGGATACAATTATAACAGTATTATAAAAGAAAAAATATATATTATATTTACTTTTGGCTAAACATAGTCCCTCAAACAGGTTTCTTGTTGGAAACATCATCATTTTATTGTAAATATTAATTAATTAAAATCAACGAAGCCTCCGTGATTGCCTCAAATCACTCAGAAATAACATAGAACTATTCCATGATAGCAAATGGCAATCATGTATTTTTATTGATAATAAAATTACAGAAAAGGCAGCAACATATTATTGGCATTTTTAAATTCTTGCCGATTAAAACGTACAGTACTGATGCTAATTAAAAAGCAATAATAAAACGCATGCCTAGAATGTGATGGATGTCCCTGCTTGTTACACACAACTCACTGATGATGGCAGTTTCGTCGTGACGGTATTTCGACTTGATCGCCCTTTGCTAGTAATGTTCTAGTATTGAGCCAACAATCCATATTTTTTCACTGGATTGAAAGCTAAAAACTCTTAACTCTCACACCAGACGTAACGCATGGCAATACTAGACCGCATGGCAATACTTTGGTTTCTGATTGGCCATACATTCTGTATTTTGAAATGTAGTACTTAAGTTACAATAAACTTTAATCGGGTCATTGAAAAAAATAAATATCGATTTGCAGGCACGAACGCACACAGGAAATAAAATGAGTTAAAGACTAGGCTTTTAGTTTTTTAAAATATGTATTTTTTTTTATCCCAGACAGACCAACTGTTTATATGACATTTAAACATCAGGGCTTATTTAAAACGTACATATTTAATATGTAAATTAGTCGTGTGTGCTTTGAACGCTCTGTCACAGCTCGTCAGTCTGGTGTTAGCGACTAAACGTTGATTACATGATAAGTTTGCAATAGATTGGCAAGTGGTACTAAAAAAAATGCATTGTCTGCCATTTCAGAATTTTTCTCGCATACCCCCGTAATTCTCACCTTCCAGCTTCCCCTTTATTTTAACAATTTCCATATAAAAATTTTTTTTTGCTTACATTTTTCATTCTTAGCCCCCAAGTAAATATTTTGGACAGTTTCCAAAACAATTGTTGCTTTATTTTTACAACACACGTTGGTGCTGTTGATATGATAAACGCGTATATCTGCTTCAGGTACTGTATTGAATTTTTTTCAAGGTTAAACGATGGCCCGTGTTACACAGAACACTAAAAATAAAATGTCAAATATACAATATATTTCGTTGGTTTTCTGGATTTTCCTATATTTAACTTATTTTAATACTGCACATAATGATATGGTTTTGAAAATGCTACTTACCAAAACCGTGACTGCACCTGAACTGTATTACATAATAATGTCCTTTATTCCGATTCCAGTGGTTCTCAGTGCAAGATGTATATACAGTGCTGCATAAAATCACATACACTGTGTGTATATATATATATATAATATATATTACAAATTTCACATATTTTATAACGTTACCGTAGACTACTTTTTTTTTTTTTTTTTTTTTTTTTTTAGTCAATGGTTTTCGTTTCGCAAATCTACTGCACAAATATAATAGCCTGCATTTCAAAAGTCACTGCCGAAGCTGATTACTTATTCCTCCAGAAGTAATGGTCGGGTTTAACAGAGATACTATTTGCTAGACCCGCGTTGTTAACAAGCACTGATGTCGTCCAGGCTTTACTGTGAGACTGCCTGTAACCAGGGAGGGTGCGAGCGCATTCTACTGGACTGGAGAATAAAAACACGGGAGTTTAATTATGAAAACGCAAGTGTAAACAAACAAGTAAAAAAGATTAGCCTGTCGTCAGACATGTCATGTTAATACAAAATGCATTAATTTACTGCGTATTGGTATTGTGTCTCGTCTGGGAAGGGGGACACACGGGCGCGTTAAGAGAATTTCAGCGGGACATTTTTTATTTCGGGGGCATTGGCGCAATGGCGCGGCCTAGCGCGAACACTGGTTATGTATCGGGGCTTCCCATCAAATCATCTCATGAATTCACAACATCGGCAGCTTCAATCCAACCTGTTCAATCGGAAACATTTAATTGGTTCCCAGCTTCTCTCCCAAAGCATGTTGATTGGTTCACCTGTCCTACCTGCTCCTACCTGTCTGGCACGGGGCGGGAACAGGGTTATGAATATGCATGACGAACTTCTTCTGAAAAGTAGCATCTGCAATACATGGCATGGTACTTTGGCTGAATAAACCCCTCTGATGATGATGATGATGAAGTGTAACTCCACCCCTCTGTCAGATCTACAGAACGTGAACATCACGCTGAGAATCCTGTTCAGGCCGATGGCGGGCCAGCTGCCCCGAATCTTCACCAGCATCGGGGAGGACTACGATGAGAGAGTGCTGCCCTCCATCACCACGGAGGTCCTCAAGTCTGTCGTGGTAAGAGCCATACCGGGGTACCAGCAGCAAGCCATGCACCCAGTCCTGCTTTCAGAACTCCCCCGGTTCAGGAATATTATCCAAATGACTAGGCATGAGCCAGGAGTTTGAACCATCAAACCCCTGGTGAGTCTGAACCCATTGCACTTTCATCACAGCGTGAGTGTGTCTCACCAGAGCCTGTTAGTTATTCACGCTGTTATAAGGGAGTGAGTTTCAAGTCCTGTCTGCTGCAATCAGGGCAGTGTTTCTCCAATGCACCAGGGTGAGAGTGTGCAGCCACAGCAGCAAAACTCCTCAGATCTCCTGAGGCTTCATTTATTGTGAAGTGCAGCAGTGTTTTTTAGTTTATGCTGTGGTGTGCTGTGCAGTGACTGAAGCCCCCCTCTTCCCCAGGCTCGCTTTGACGCGGGGGAGTTGATCACGCAGAGAGAGCTGGTGTCCCGGCAGGTGAACGAGGACCTCATGGAGAGAGCCGCCACCTTCGGGCTCATCCTGGATGACGTCTCCCTGGTACGTACCCGCGATCAGCAGGGCAGCGGAGCTCAGCGCAGCGTGCATCTCCTGTGGGAATCTCCTGCCCAGACTGCTGGGTCTTTTTAGACTTCTTTTTTTTCCCTCATGCATCTCCCTGCTTTAAATGGGTGCTAAATGTACATCCCTGACATGACTGAAAGTGCAGAATTAGTTATATGTATGAGGATGCAATAGCGTTGGTGTTTGCAAAGTATAAAGTGTTACAAATTATTCTATTTTCAATACAATATGGTTCTTCAGTCTCTTCCACTTACAGTTGCATGCTGTGCTCACGCACACACACACATGCACAGTCTTGTACACGGTTTCATGTTGTTGTCATGTCGTATGATGGTTTTCTGATTTGAGTACAAACATTCTCAATATGTTAACGTTTAAACTTTTATATCCCTAAAAAATGTAATGAGACAACACCGTAGACACGTGTCAAAACAAAAGGGAAGACTCACACACACACACACACACACACAGGGTCCAGCATCTACACTGTACCCAGCCTCTAATACTGTTACCAGCACACACACACACACACACAGGGTCCAGCATCTACACTGTGCCCAGCCTCTAATACTGTTACCAGCACACACACACACACACAGGGTCCAGCATCTACACTGTACCCAGCCTCTAATACTGTTACCAGCACACACACACACACACACACAGGGTCCAGCATCTACACTGTACCCAGCCTCTAATACTGTTACCAGCACACACACACACACACAGGGTCCAGCATCTACACTGTACCCAGCCTCTAATACTGTTACCAGCACACACACACACACAGGATCCAGCATCTACACTGTACCCAGCCTCTAATACTGTTACCAGCACACACACACACAGGGTCCAGCATCTACACTGTACCCAGCCTCTAATACTGTCACCAGCTTAAAGAATGTTGTTACCAGGTTTCATCACAGCTGGATTAGCGGATCTCCTAGATGTATCTCAGTGGTGAATTTGTAAATACTAAAGTAAAGGTAATGAACCCACAGACTCACCTGACCTTCGGGAAGGAGTTCACGGAGGCTGTGGAGATGAAGCAGGTGGCCCAGCAGGAGGCAGAGCGAGCCCGCTTCGTGGTGGAGAAGGTGGGTGCGACTCCACGGAGAAAGTTTAATATTGTATTAGAACCTCAGTTACAAACTGCCCTGAAACAAAGCGGGCCGGCTGTACTGTAGAACCTCCAGGTTCTCAAACAGGACCGCGTTCGTATTCGTTCACATAACGCAATTTAAATGTCATTTGCGACGATGCTAGTTTGCATAATAAAGGCATAACATGATTTTAACGTGTACTAATTGTGCCTCTGTCTCTCTCGCCTTTGTTATGCAAACCGTACATTCCAGCCAGCGTTTGTTCTATTATGCAAATATAAATTCCAGTGCTACTTAAAATAAATCTCACCATTAACCCTTTGCTGCCTGGTGTCCAGTATATTTGACATTGAGAAAATAAGCATTAAATAGGTACGGGAACATAGCCAGGGCAGTAAAGGGTTAAACTCAGGCATGGATCAAACAGCTGTGCACCGGGAGTGTGATTCTAGCCCTGGTAGTGGTAACCGTGACTGTGTGATTGGCGCGGTGCTGACGGCCGTGTCGCTGTTGTTGTTTCCCAGGCGGAGCAGCAGAAGCAGGCCACAATCATCTCGGCGGAGGGAGACTCCCAGGCGGCTCTGCTCATCGCGGACTCGCTGGCCACGGCGGGCGACGGGCTGGTGGAGCTTCGTAAGCTGGAGGCGGCCGAGGACATTGCCTTCCAGCTGTCCCGCTCCCGCAACGTCACCTACCTGCCTGGGGGCCAGAGCACGCTGCTGCAGCTCCCGCAGTGAGGGAGGCTGGGCCCCCAGAGAGGAGAGCAGCCCGCCAGGGAACCATCGGATTCACCAGAGCGGGCCAGGATAGCACCAGCACACCATGCCTGTGCTCTTTATATATTTTTTTTTTTTTTTTTGTCCACATATTTTGTTGTCCACTCCATACACTGATGTGGCGGTCTTGTGCTAATATACAATCTCTCTTGACCTCTATAATATAGCCAGCTGATTTAACATTAAACTTGCATATTATTTTTTTAATTCTCCCAGGTGGGCTATTTTTCTACAGGTTTGACTGTAATGTATTTAGTTTCCTGGCATGTGCAAAGAATGTGTGAAATAATGTCTGTCTTGAGAGCTGGAAAGCAGGTCAGAGTGATAATGAATCTGTAGATTTATAAGAGAGCCTTGGACTGACCCGATGGTGCTGGGTGTGCCCTACCCTTCCCTGCTGTGTTTCAGCGTTTGATTTGGAGTCTCGCTGTCCCGCGAGGGACCTCGCGTCTCGTCTCACGCAGGGTTGCTGCTTACATGCAGAACTTTTACTGACAGCATACTTGGGTTTGCCATCTTCTTCTGCTTCTAATAATGGAGTTGTTTGTACCCCTGTTTTTATATTCTGTTTAATTCATCCAGCCATGAAAAAAAACCCTAACCATACTTCTCCTCTCTTTGTACTGTGGAAGTGAACTCGCTTGATTTGTAAAACCAGATTTGAAGATATTTTCTAAATATTCCTGGTGTGGTATGCAGGTTATTTGCCAGGTTCTGTGCTTAATCCCTGAATGAAAGTACAAAAAATATATATTTGACTCGTCTGACATCCGTGTGGGATTGAGAGCTGGTCTCGACGAGCGCCAGTCTGTGCAGCCCAGTGCATTCGCTGCATTGCACATGCTTTATGAATGTGAAGCTTCTTTTCACCATGTGTGTGGTTGAGATGACCTGGTGTCGCTGGAAATCGGTACCGTTTCTGAAATGTTTCACTGCAGGTCACATGATCACACAGCACTTCAACTGAAAAGTAATTGTCATTTAATTTTTTGTGGGGATGGGTGTTGAAGTAATGAAGAATGAAATAAAGGTGTGAAACACTACCCTGTTTGTAACCCCTCATTCCCCCACTGGAGAATGGTCATCTCCTTCCAGGTGGACAGAGCCTCAGTATATGAACCATTGGTACATTTTTTTTATTATTTTCTTTTTTGAAAGATGATGTAAAGTGAATGATGAAAAGAATCTCGGGGGTGTTCATTGAAACATCACGCTTATTCACTGGGTTTAATTGATGTTTTCCCCAAGCTACATATTTTATAACAGTTTTTCTTCTATTCTGCAACACATCATCCTTGTTCATGAGGCTGTTCTCAAAAAACAAATAAATGAGCAGGAGTTTTAACCCAGCAGCCACCAGGAGAATCTTTTCAAGAAACGCAGGACCTAGCTTCACCTCAGCAGTTAAATTTAAAAAAAAAAAAAATGAATAAAACGGTTTGATATCCTTGAGACTCTAAGCGACTGCTGTCAGTCCATGTAAAAAAAAAACTAACAAAAAAAAACGAGGAGATATGGAATGTTTTGCTATTAGCCAATCAGGACGTGACAGCATGTGATTCATCAATCATGTCACCATGCCAGATGTCTCAACAGCTGCTGAAACGAATCAAGCACCATTTGATGCAATGAATACTTTCTTACAAATTCACATTGTGTAAGAGGGAGGATCATATTTCACGAAAGGGAAAGCATGAATGCTGGCTTTGAAACACTGCAGATATAAATGAAGGACGATTTCCAACACAATCGCAGTACTTTGTGATGTGTAATTGACACTATAGCCACCAGGGGGCAGTCACAATACTGATTCCAGCTGAGTGCAGTACAGTATGTCTTCTACACAAAGTAAACGGGGATTTTGAATCTGGCTGGTAAACTGAGTCACACCTTTGCAGAACTGAAACACTGATCTGAAAGAGGATGTGTTTATTGTTTCAACCTTATCTCTGTCATTTCTGGCATCCACAGTGCCTGGAAGGTGTTTTTGTGATCGTATGTTGGGTTGGATTGCATTCCATATGGTCACTTAATGAAGCAGCACAGAGAGCAGTGTAGCATGATGAGCTCGAATTACTGATGCAATCACACCTGTCACTTTAGTACCAAAGAAGATGGGAACGAGGGCGCATAGCCCTTCCAGTACGCTGCGGAAATAAGAGGCACAGCTACAAGATTGTTATGACGGAGATTTCCCCCAAAACCCCACGTACCGGCTGTTAAGAGATCTGTGAGAGTCTTCATGCGTGAGCGTGTGATTCGCTGTATTGGAAAAACACGCTTGGGACTTCATTTCCAGCATCGTACTGTCTGCTTTATCACAACACTGATATAATAATCCTGTCCAGTATTTTGACACCAATAGAGGAATGAAAATGACCTTTAAATTATGAAGCTGGACCGTTTGTGTATTTTGGGGATTGTTTAAGCATTAGGTTACAGCAGCTGGAAATCATTTCATTTGGAGCGAAGCAGGCTAGCTTTACATTCTCTTCAAGGCTCCACTGCAAAGCTCAGGAGAGGCAAAACAGCCTCTCCAGTAATAACCCAATCACTCAACACTATTCTGTCATTCCTCTGAGGAAGCAGGGGCCTGGAGCAAAGAAACGAGTCTGACCTTTAACCCTTATTTAATCGGATTCGTCGTGCTCACTGGGCAGATTGTGTTCTGCGTATGTAAATTAGCTCATGAATATTCATTAGCAGAGCCTGCTCGCTTGCTGCATATGGAACCCGCCCCTGTAATTCACTCAGCGTGAAAAACTTCGCTGTCTTGACTATACTCAGTCATTATTATTATTAGTTTATTTGGCAGACGCCATTATCCAAGGCGACTTACAGGGCAATACCAGGTTACAGCGCCTAACAATATTTAAATACAGTGCAGTTTACAGTAAAATACTACTAGAATACAATATAAGATAAGGAGTAACAATTTAGGATTAAGACAGTTTGTATCGACAATGACAGAAGAGTGGTGCAGTAGTGCAAGGATAGCGCATCAGCTGAGTGTCCAGTAACGTGGTGCTGAGGTCAGGCGAGTCCAGTGCAGAGCAGGAGGGGCGGATCCAGAGATCTACAAGTGCAGTGAACAGGTGTGAACTCCAGAACCAGAGTGGAGCTGATAAACCAGACTGCTGTGTGAGAAACAAACTGCTCAATTAAAACCCTCCGTTACCCAATTCTCTACATGGGCGTTTAGCAAATGAGACCCAATTAACACTAACTTCAGTCTCCACAGAAAAGCCACCTGGACGGATTGCTCGGTCATTTCTTTTGGGTTCCAGAATCACTTGCTAAGCAGACAAGCCCTTTCATTATTCGGGTTCTCATTAAAACCGGAGCCCTCTGAGCTACTTGTGTTCGTCTGTCTTTCACAGGCTTCTCCAAACTTGTATCACACACTGCTAGCCTCAGAGAGACGTTTCGGGTTGAATTGGGCTGTAATCCGATAAACTCTTGATTTTAGAACAGTATTTTTAACCGGCTCTACGCTGTGATTGCTTGTTCTGTTTACTGCATGGTTGCATTGCTTAACCCTCTGTGGTCGGACGTGGCCCCGATACACAAGGAACTAAACTGCATAGTCTCCTTTAAGGATTTGTTGATAGAGAAGGTAATTAAGAAATGAATACCTGATTATATCTGGGAACAAGTCAAGAGATTGATCCTGCCCTCTGCTCTCTGTGCTTAATTTGACCTTTTTACTTGTTTTCAGCTCTTAAACAGTTGCAGATTTCATGTTAGCTAGAACATTTTATAAGTATCCTTTTACAAGCAGACGCAGAATCGCACAGCAGGCTCTGCAGAGACAGAATCGGTCAAACCCCTAAAACCACCCCTAGCTACGCCACTGCTGCACAACGATAAGGGTTCAAGTCTCGGGAGGTACTGATTTCATAATGGTACCGCTTTTTAAATGAAAGTACATTTGTTTAAATTGCTATAATATGCTTATTTCAAAACTGCACACTGGAGACCTGCAGAGCGACGAGAAATAACTGAGGGAAGATGAATGGAATTCCGCTCCTGTACCAGGTTCCATTGAAAGAGTAATACCCACTTTCAAAACTTTAGAATAATTAAAAAAGAACACACACTTTTTATGTTATCTGCAAGCCGTTACTCCAATATTAATAATTCTCTTAATAGCTGCCTCTAAATCTTGCTTGGTGAGTCCGAGATGTTTGGCTGTTGTCTACGCTTCCTGATTCCAGAAAGAAAATCTTTTTGCTTCACCTTCCGGTACTCTGCCTTGGAACAGATGTGACCAGCTCAGTTGAAAGGTCACTTTATCACGCTCTGGAAACAGGAAGCATAGGTGATTGACGAGGACTACGAGAATTCATCAGTCATGTATCCGCACTGTCCATGTTTACGAGCTGTGTCAAAAAGGAGAAGCGCGCACAGGAACAGAAAGTCACGAGAGGACTGCAGGTATCGAAACAAGGAAAGAATATATGAGTAAAGCATGGGGATTGAGCAGTAAGAAAAACAACTCTCCACAATGCACTTTGAAGCTTTTCACTTCTCATTAAAAAAAACAACTTTCAAATTATGAAAAATAAACAAGCTAACTAACTGTGCTCGCAAGACCCGAATGAACACCTGCAGTGTTTGTGTCTAGCTTTGTAACTGTAGCAGGTGTTAAAGTTTGATTAATTGAGTGGTAGCGTCTTATCTATTTCTATAAAAATCAGGTACTGTGCAATTATAGCGTGATTATCAGGACATTATATATGTGCATGTACTGGTTTTATAAAAGCAAAAATGAACCCTCTGTAAGCATTTCAGCGGGGAAGCCAACAGAGTTCTGCCAGCAGGTGGCACCAGTGTAACTTAAAATGAAAGCAGAGACAGAATCGCACAGCAGGCTGCACAGTGCAGAATTATTATTATTTATTTCTTAGCAGACGCCCTTATCCAGGGCTACAATTGTTACAAGATAGCACATTATTTTTACATATAATTACCCATTTAAACAGTTGGGTTTTTACTGGAGCAATCTAGGTAAAGTACCTTGCTCAAGGGTACAGCAGCAGTGTCCCCACCCAGCAGCATATGGTCAAAACGTTTCCTCCTGGCTTTTAATTACATTTTGAAAGGAGAAAAACAGAAACAAACAACTAATTACTGTGACAAAAAAAATGTCTTCAGCACAAGATTGTTTGTTTGCATCTCAGTTTTGTAGCTTTCGATTTTTTTATTCTTTTTTTTAATATGAGTTTAAATACTGGAGGAAGCGGTTTTGACACTGTACTGCACGCTGTCTGATGGTACGGAGAGGAAAAGTTACCCTGCACAATGATAACGGAGCAGTGAAAACCGTACATGTTCAAAGGTACACCCTTCTTGAGTTCATAATGGAACCGTTTTTGTAAACGATTATACATTTGTTTAAATTGCTATAACATGCTGCCTTCACGGGAGACCTGCGGATCGACTGCAAATACATGACAGGGACGATCGACGGAATTATGAAGCCCTTTGATGCCACTGCTTAACTCTGTTTGTGTTGGTGTAAAGGTTTTGATTGAAGCTGGTTTAAGTAATAATACAGTATGCGTGTTATTCCCAGACCACGTGACCACTGCGACAACACTATTGTATTACTGTAGATCTCACATACAAGCAGCTTTGAAAGCCAGTGGAGGGGAAATGACCAGAGGAAGTGGACGAGTGACAGACAGCCTGAAAGTAAAAGCTGCAAGCTGAGCTTTCTGTAACCTGCTGTGCAAACCTAGCAGAACACCTCCAGAAGCGTCATTATCATCCTTTATATACCTGCCTGCGTGAAAACACCTCTGGGGTGAGAATTTACCGCTCAGTAATCAGTGATATAGAAACAATAGGCACTCCTGTGAAAATGTTAGACCCCTTTGTGCTTTAATTAGGCATCTTAAACAACTTCTACAAAGTCTCCTGCATTTTACCATTTGTGGCTCTGTGTTCCTTTTCTCTACTATTTCATGTGAATTGCATGTGTGGCCTTTTATAGTTATCATTTAAATTATTTTAATTATTTTGACAATTTTCCAAGATTTTCAGTTCCAGTGGTTTGATTTCCTATGCACAACAAATCAAAACTACAGAAGCAACGGGGCGGGGGGTTCTGATGCAGAAGCAACGGGGGGTTCTGATGCAGAAGCAATGGGGGGGTTCTGATGCAGAAGCAACGGGGGTTCTGATGCAGAAGGAATGGGGGTTCTGATGCAGAAGCAATGGGGGTTCTGATGCAGAAGCAATGGGGGTTCTGATGCAGAAGCAACGGGGGGGTTCTGATGCAGAAGGAATGGGGGGGTTCTAATTATTATTATTTTTTTATTTCTTAGCAGACGCCCTTACCCAGGATGGCTTACAGTTGTATACAAAAAATACATATCAAGAAATACAGTACAATTAAGAGCAAGATACAAAATACAATGACTTCAGTCCTAATAAGAGCAAATACTGATCAGAGTAGGATTTGATATAGGGGCAGTTCAAGAGCAGATAACAGTGTTGATAGTTACATCAGGGTTAGATACGAATGCAGGTGAAATACAAGATACTACAGATTGGGTTAAGAACATAAGATCAGAAGAAAGTTTTCAAACGAGAGGAGCCCATTCAGCCCATGTTGTCAGTAGCTTATTGATCCCAGAATCTCATCAAGCAGCTTCTTGAAGGATCCCAGGGTGTCAGCTTCAACAACATTACTGGGGAGTTGGTTCCTGACCCTCACAATTCTCTGTGTAAAAAAGTGCCTCCTATTTTCTGTTCTGAATGCCCCTTTATCTAATCTCCATTTGTGACCCCTGGTCCTTGTTTCTTTTTTCAGGTCAAAAAAGTCTCCTGGGTCGACATTGTCTATACCTTTTAGGATTTTGAATGCTTGAATCAGATCACCGCGTAGTCATCTTTGTTCAAGACTGAATAGATTCAATTCTTTTAGCCTTTCTGCATACGACATGCCTTTTAAACCTGGGATAGTTCTGGTTACTCTTCTTTGCACTTTTTCTAGAGCAGCAATATCCTTTTTGTAACGAGGTGACCAAAACTTAACACAATATTCAAGGTGAGGTCTTACCTTTGAGAAGACTCTTTTAGAAGCATGTTTTGCCAGTATGCAGGCAAACAACGATCTAGAAATACTAAGAGAAATATAATAAATTCAACAACTGTCATCTTTATTCATGATTGTCGTTGAATTTATTCAGTTTCTCTCAATTCCACGTTCTTGAGTGTTTACTAACTCTGTCACTGACTGACTCGCTGTGTGTGACCCTGAGCAAGTCACTTCACCTCCTTGTGCTCTGTCCTGTAGATGAGATGTTAAATCAATGTCCTATTGTAAGTGACTCTGCATATAATGCACAGTTCACAGTCTACCTCTGTAAATCACTTTGTGATGGAGGTCCACTATGAAAGGCGCTATATAATGGTAAAGAGCACGGGATGGGACAGGGCATTAAACAGGCAAGAACTGAAACATTAGGAGATCACCACTGAGATCCTGTGTTCCATGAAGCAGAGATTCCCCAGGATGATAATGCCGTGCAGAGCAGACAGCCTTGAGAGCCGAGTCGGTGTGATCGAGTGGAAACACAGCGCAGAGCTGCCTGTCTGAACCGCACTGGGCAGGAAGTGGAGAGAACCGGCGGAAAATTAAATCCCACACTGACACAGGAATCTGCAGCTTTAGATTCTCACAGTCAGCCTGCCTGCCTGCCTGCCTGCCTGTCTCTGCCTCCCTGTCTGCCTCCCTGCCTGTCTGTCTCTGCTTATCTGCCGGCCTGTCTGTCTGTCTGTCTGTCTCCCTGCCTGTCTCTGCTTATCTGCCTGCCTCCCTGCCTGCCTGCCTGCCTCCCTGCCTGTCTGTCTCTACCTCCCTGCCTGCCTCCCTGTCTGCCTCCTTGTCTGTCTGTCTCTACCTCCCTGTCTGCCTCCCTGCCTGCCTCCCTCCCTGTCTGACTGCTTGTCTGCCTGCCTCTCTGTCTGTCTGCCTGTCTGCCTGTCTGTGTTGAGAGCCTAGTCTCCACAGGTGATGCTTGCACAGTCTCCTAGTGAGCCCACATGGGTTTATTCTGCCGATTCCCACTCATGTTACGTGATGAAACCGGGAACCCCGAAAATAGCAGAGGAAAGTGTAGATGGAGGCTCGCTGCCACTGTTATTGATTACCAGGAATTACCAGTGATTGCGGGCAGGTTTATACCAGTGACAGACAGTCAGTCAGGAATCTCATGGAAATCCCATTGCTTTTCTAAAGATTCAGTTATAAAATTTGCTTTTTCTCTTATAATTTATTTTTAACGCTGGGGGAAAGTAGTTCCTTTGACCCTTTAAAGTACAAATAAAAACAAAGCTGACTTTCTTATTCCTGCAGTGAGGGGCACGAAACAGGGTTAGCAATGTACTGACGGGGTGGAACGGGTTATCTGAATCGTCAGCTTCCTTCCTCGTGATGCTCGAGTCGCTCTCAAATATATTTTAAGCAGTTACCGTTTGAACAAGCGCTCAATTTCTTGTGTACTTCCAGGGGTTAAAAATAAAGAAAGAAATGTGTCGGCACCCTTGCACATTGCAACCAAAATGCAAAAGAGGGCTCGTCTGCAGTCCTTGCTTTAGAGTTAACCTCATCTCCTCTCACTGACAGAATCTGTCTACCACACAGTTTCACGTTATACCACAGTACAGTATGTGAAACTATAGAATTATACTACAAAGAAATAGAAAGAGTGTGAGAGTGTGTGTGTGTGTGAGAGTGTGTGCATGTGTGTGTGAATGTGTGTGAGTTTGCGTGTGTGTGTGCGTGTGCGTGTGTGTGTGTGTGTGAGTTTGTGTGTGTGAGAGAGTGTGAGTGTGTGTGAGTGTGAGTGTGTGTGTGTGTGAGTGTGTGTGTGTGTGTGTGTGTGTGTGTGTGTGTGTGTGTGTGTGTGTGTGTGTGTGTGTGTGTGTGTGTGTGTGTGTGTGTGTGTGTGTGTGTGTGTGTGTGTGTGTGTGTGTGTGTGTGTGTGTGTGTGTGTGTGTGTGTGTGCGTGTGTGCATGTGTGTGTGTGTCATTTCTGAAGAGGCCCTGTCCCAGGGTGTAGCTCTGCTGAGTTTCCTGGGGGAGTGTTGGGGTCAAATGGCTTCACAGTAGCACTCCTCTGCATGTCTGCACTCCACCCTCTCTCCTCGCTCACTGCCACACTCAGCCCTGCACCCCACCCTCGCCACAGAGCTCTCTGTTGTTACGCTTTCTCAGAAAGAAAGCTCCTGTACACTCATTCAAAGATTTCCTGGTCTAATGCTGATTATGAATCAAGACCACAATAGTATTGTTCACCCATTTCAATGCTGTTTAACACTACCACTGACACCTGGCTCTGAGTAGACTGCAGGCAGTGTGGTTGCAGTGCCAGTCCCCAGCGCAATGGAGGCAGGTGCCAGGACGAGGAGTCTTCAGATCCACTTTCTTACCTCTTAGAAGCACTCGCAATATTATCAATAAAGGAGTGCAAACCTAGATTTTAAAATCAGTTTTAAAAAATCATGTTCACTTTTTTTAATAAAAAGGAAATACATAGGGCTCGGTTCTTACAAAGCTATTCACTCCAAACTGTCATTGCTGTTATTTTTGTCTGAAAGAAATAAAACACCATTTGCAATTGTAACAGGAATAGGAAACGACTACTCTGAAGAACGTACATTAAATGTCTGAGCTGTTTATTTCTGATGTGGTTACATTATTAGGTGGTTTTTTTATGATCTGAAAATCTAGTGCTAATGACGTTTTGGAGTTCTCAGCTTTGAGAATATGGCCCGCAGTGCAGAATTATTTTTAGGACAGGTGTATTCAGAGTCAGGGTTTGCTTCCTAGTCCCGCTGCAATACTCGGCAGTCATCATGGCTAAGGTGTGCCCACGATGAGGGTGTTCCGAGAACCCCCTAAACACTTACAGTTTATTAGAGTTTATTTCAATTCTGATTCCAGAATTTGATGGTTTGCATTTTATTGTTTTGATTACTTTACATTGTGATCTTGTTAGCTCAGATGTGTTTATTTAGGTTATAAATGTTTACACCTTCAAGAATGGCTCTCCCTTGCAGTGCTCAGATATAACAACAGCATTTCATTCTTTAACAAGGAACCATTTGAAGCATGAGACTATTAAACAAACTGTTTGCCATCCGGCACAAACACATTGTTGCAGACTTGTATATGGAGTCTGCTGTACTCTTCTAATTGCTGTGTTAAATGTGTTAAATGCAGCCTTTTTATTTGAATTGGAGAAAACAGGTATTTTAAAAAGGGACCACTGATAGCTGCATAATTGTGTGCATTTGAACAACACTTTTTTTCAGCCACGTTATCCAGATTTAATTGTGCTGCAAACTGCAAAAGGTTCTAGAAGTCTATCGATATCGATATAAAAGGGTGGCACATACCTAAGGAGAAACAGCATACAGGAATCTACAGGGTTTATTGAAGGCTGTTGGAAAGACGAATGTGTAAATAAAATGTGTGAAATCCGTTGCTGTATAAACACTGATTTGATTTGATTGTTTCATGATGGATGCTCTTGTCTAAATGACAGCTTGTTCTCAGTCCAATTTGAGCTGTTGATCTGCCAGTAAGAAGGCGACTGTGTGTAAAACCAAAAAACAAATAACACAAACAGGAAGTTGCAGTGACTTCCTGTCAGCAGCGAGGCATTTGAGCAGCAAGTCTACAGGTCCGGCCCAGCACCTCTAGTTCATATATGGATCTTCAAACAAGCGCTTCATTTCATGTGTAAAAAATAACTGAAAGGAACTCACTTTCTTCTGAATTCACATCACATTTTCCTGAACTGAATCTGTTTTCCCTCATAAACAAACAAACCAAACTGACTTTCGCATGGCCCCTTCCAAAGGTTCCTGTATGACTCTATGTACACTTGTAAAGTCTGGGACAGTTCAGGCTTTTCAACTCGCATCACAATGCATTCAGGTACGATTTACCTGACTCCGGTACCTTTCACAGCAAGACTACATGTACCAGAATGCATTGGGGTGTGAGTTGAAAAGCCTGAACTGTCCCAAATTGTCCAAGTGTACAGGGAGCCATATGGTAGCCCTACCCCTTCCTGAGGTCATAGTTGGGTTCAGTTTCACTCCAGAGTGCTTGGTCACTGTCCTGTACTTGAGCAAGCCTGAGCAAGGTGGATTTGTCCTTACATGGCTCAGGAGCTAGAATGCTTTTTCTCATACATTTGCTCATACATTTTACATGGTCACATTTTAAGGTCTCATGGCATACACTATCATTTTTACGCAGGCGACACTCAAATCTATATTAATTCTAAACCTGATATCAATGTTGCTGCCTCTGCCCTAACTTATCTCTGATATAAAAAATTGGATGTAGCAAAAATTTTTACACCTTAATTGTGACAAGACTGAGATAATGCTGTTAGGTACTCCCTGCCAGCAAGGTAAAACCAGTGCTTTAAATCTGTCTGTTGATGGAACCATGCTTGAGTTCAGATCTTAGAAGAAAAATTTGGGTGTGATGTTCGATCCTGGGTTAACTTTTGAATCGCATGTGCTCAGTACTGTCAAGGTTTATTTTTTCACCTTAGTAATATTGCCAGACTGCGTCCCATGCTTTCTCTACCTGCAGCTGAAAAACTGGTTCATGCTTTTCTTTTCTCCAGGATCGATTACTGTAATGCCCTGCTTGCTGGGGTGTCTAATAGCATCCTCACTAAAATTCAATTTGTCCAAAACTTTTGTCCAAGAATTTTGTCTCGGTCCCGCTCAGGAGATCACATCACTCCTGTCTTGAAGGCCTTGCACTGGCTGCCTATCAGGTTCAGAATTGATTTTAAAATTTTAATGCTGACATATAAGGCTCTTCATGGTCGAGCTCCGACTTACCTGTCAGATCTTTTATCTTTTTACACTCCCACTCACAACCTCCGCCCTGCTGATCTCAGGCTGCTGTGTGTCCCGCCTGCTCGCCTGCGCTCTATGGGTGACAGGGCCTTCTGTTGCTATGCCCCCTATTCCACTAGAGATCAGGGGCTCAGCTTCTTTGAGTGTTTTTAAAGCTAATTTAAAGACTTTTTTAGAAAGGCGTTTTTATGATTTTTATGATTGTTTTATTTCCTTGTGCTTTTTTAGGTATAATCTTTTTATTTTTTTGCTGTACTATTAATTGTGAAGCGCTCTGAGATGATTGCTTTTAAGGGCGCTATACAAAATAAAGTTGTTTATTATTATTATTATTATTATTATTATTATTATTATTATTATTATTATTATGTTTTGTGTTTATGTATGCATGCTTGTGTGTGTATCTGTATGTGTTAATTTTCCACTATGGCTGAGTCTGCAGTACTTATTTTATAAAGTAAATATGACTTTATGTATTTTGTTTAAATATAGCTGATACAGCATATGTAAATAAATAACAGAAACTCTTTCTGAAGTTCATAGTTATCAAAGTTTTTTTGGTGTCCAGCTCTCCATGCAGCTTGCTGACTGCTGCATAATCCAGTTTCGGCCGTCATATTTGTCAGTGACGTTTTAATCACCATTTTAGTGTTTGGAGCATCTTTCTTTTGTAGTATGTTTTGTAATTCATTTTCTGTTAACTCACAGAATCGCAGAAAGACGTTCCTTTGAAAAGGAGCGGGACTGACAGTGATGTGAACCAATCACATGACAGACCGAGACTATTGACCAGTGGTGTAAGGATATAAGGGCAATAGTTCAGACTCTTTTTCTTCCTATGATGAGGTTTTAACCAATCACAGGCCAGGATTTCCAACCACTGACTCACACATACATGTATCTGTGTGTGTATTTGCTTGTATGTATGTGCATGTGTGTATATGTATGTTCATGCATTTATTTTCTATACATAGAACCCTATGGTTTGTTTTCCCTTATTCTGTTTTTTCTTTTCACATAATAATAATAATATTACTATGAATTTGAATACTCTGTAGTGAGGTTCCCTGTGGAGTGGATGGGTTTTATGGGACGGTTTAGTTTGTATTGTTTTGTGTTTGAGGCTGTGTGGTCCAGTGGTTAAAGAAAAGGGTTTGTAACCAGGAGGTCCCCGGTTCAAATCCCCCCTCAGCCAGTGACCCTGAGCAAGTCACTTAACCTCCTTGTGCTCCATCTTTCGGGTGAAACGTAGTTGTAAGTGACTCTGCAGCTGATGCATAGTTCACACACCCTAGTCTCTGTAAGTCGCCTTGGATAAAGGCGTCTGCTAAATAAACAATAATAAGAAGGTTTCATTTCTGTAATGAGGCCAGTATGGAAATTGGGGCACTTTGAGCGTGCACCAGTAATTTATAGGAGTTTGTCTGAGATTCATTCACTGCAAATCCTTAACAAACTCCCACTGTACCAGTAGGGGAAGAAATTCCCAGTGCAGTGTTCAATTTTACACTGGCCTCGTTCCAGTCCCCAAAATAGAATACACTGGTGACTTCATAAACTATGACAGATAACAGTGCTATTGGATGACTAGCAACACGTGTCACAGCGTTAGAAACACATACAAAGTATTATGTAAATGCAGGGGGTTAGAAGGGTTTCATTGAGTTCCCTTTTTAGTGCTGAAATTGTAAGTTTTAGCTGCTGGTGTTTTGAACCCATCATGAGTTAATATTCAATCGCCTCTGATACGTGGCAGTCAGTCATTAGCTACGATCAACTATAGATTGAGGCAGATTTAGAGAAAAAAAAAAGATCATTTTGGCTCAGCAGAAGCCAGAATCATTCGGAATGATTGCAAAGACCATTTCAATTTCTCTCTCTCCTTTAATCCTCACTCGAGAAGTATGCTGCCCTTGCAGTGCACGGTCGCTGACTGCCCGCCCTGTGCGGTCTGAGAAGTAGCCGGTTATAAATATAGTTGCCGTGAACCTCATCAGCTTTGATGTGGAGTTCAGCAGAATGCCAGGTCCCAGAAACAAATCGCTCTGCAGAGATGGAGATGCGATAAGATTATTCAGAAAAACCTGTGGTTAAAAATATGCGCGCACAGCAAAATAGTTCACAGGAGTCAACAGGAAGGATGTACTGTGTGTGTGTGTGTGTGTGTGTGTGTGTGTGTGCGCGCGCGCGCGCGTGTGTGTGTGTGTGTGTGTGCGCGTGTGTGAGTGAGGCCACACTGCCTGTACGTGTGTGTGTGTCACGGTTATATTTAGTTTGTTAATTTGATCTAATTTGCATCGGGTAGGATATACACGTCTTTTTTTCTATCTATCTCTACAGATGCCCACACTTGCAGTGCACCCCTTGTTAAATGAAACTCTCTGTAATGTGTTGCACAAACTTTTGTGTGCAAGAGTTGCTGCCACGCGGCTGATTCATTTTCCTGTGCAAATCCCTGAAATAAATTCTGCACTTTATAAAAGCGGCGTTTCCCTGTTGCATGGTGAGGCAGCGAGACAGCAGACCCGACAGACCTTCATAGTGGCTGAGCTGGCGCTCGGCTGGCAGATGTTTTCGTATCTAACTAAAACAATGACTTGTTATCCGCACAGAGCTCCTCTCATATTATTATCATTATTTATTTCTTAGCAGACGCCCTTATCCAGGGCGACTTACAGTCGTAAACAAAAATACATTTCAAGAATCACAGTACAAGTAATAATACAATTAAGAGCAAGATAAATACAATGACTTTGGTTCTAGCAAGTACAAGTATGACAAAAATATAATTAAATAGAGGCAACGCATCTCTATGGACCGTTCTGAATATCAGACTTTGATTCAGATTCTGCTGCAGTGTCAGCCCCAATACAACTTACTCAATTAACTATGCTAATAGTGCTTAGAAAAAACACACAGCTGTTCATTCTGATATGCCAAGGTCAGAACTTTAAAATGGGGGGTTGGGTTTTAAATATGTCATTCAAATGTATTATTTTTATTTAGGAGTGAGGCTGGAAAAAGAGTACTGAGTGAGACTTGCACTGTTCCACAGGAGCCATAAGAAATGCACACTGTCTTACTGTATTATTGATCTGAATGAAACTGATTATAACAGCACATGCAATAAGCCTATATGAATTCAAAGATAGTTTGAAATGATGGAAATGGTGCAATACCATGTTTGAACGTACAAGACCCCATTGGAGCAATACTCTACTGCTCCTTCTTGTTTCCTGTTTAAAACACAAGTATTTCCTTCATCTCAGACGGTGCGACTGTGCCTTCACGAGATTCATATCATCTAATCATTGATGCAGGGTCCTGTGGATACCGTGTAGAATTCGGTCATATCAAGACTCATGGGGCTAATGAAACTAAGTGGTGTCAATCTAAATGGTGTCGTCTGACGCCTCACGTTTTCTCTTTTATTAGAGAGAGACTCCTCTTGACTCTCCTCCAGAGGGACCCACACTGCTCTTCCAGACACGTCCACACTGTTCAGTTCCAATCACACTGTGGGGAACTCATTTAAAAGCACACAGTCCAGGCCTTTTTTTTAATGTTCCCAGTGTTTTAGATCCTACTAGTTCACCAGGTAGGCAATTCCATGCATTTATAACTCTCTGTGTAAAAAAGTGCTTCCTACCTGTTCTAAACTTACTTATACTCAGCTACATTTTCACCCCCTTGTTCTTCTCTCTGTGCTATCTATGAATATAAAGACTATAAAGTCCCCTCTTTCCCTTGTTTTTGCAGTGATGCAGCAGGGATGGACATTTCTGAGGAGCAAGCTCTAGAGGTGGGTGGTCTACAGCCCCAGACGATTCCACACAGTATCGATGCAATAGCCAGCTTTAGATACAATTTCCTTTTTTTTTTGTCTTCAATCCCATTTAGTCATGTTAGTCCCCTCATCAAATCAACTTAATTTCAAACCAGCTAGGGGTCCTTTCAGAAGCACGGGCGTGGTTGAGAATCGATGATCTGGTACCTAATGAGCAGAAACAGCAACAAAACATGATTGAGATTATGCATAATAAGAAGGTAATCCGATAAGACAAGAAATACTTAGAAAAATGTCATAAAGCATCTCTTAGAACTGCAGTATGGTTCCTCCTTGAGATGAAGCATGCTATATAAATGCAACATGTTTCTATTATTATTATTATTATTATTATTATTATTATTATTATTATTATTATTATTATTACACATGGTAAACGATCATTTTCCTATAAACATCTGTGTTACAGTCACAATTGGAGGCTTCACCCTCCAAAAATCAAGCCCCTTTTCTGCTCTGATTCTTAGTAATAACAGATGGATTTTTCTCATCCTCACCCCCGCCCAAGAAAATGTTAAAAAAAACAAATACTGAAGTTTAAAAGTGTTAACAAATAAACTTGTTTTAAACTGTTTTATTCTGTTTTCCAGATTTGTTGTTGTTGTTAGTATTTTATAAACTGGAGAATTTTTTCTAACCGCATTATCGTTCAGTGGAAGTTTTCAAACTGAAAAGACATCAGCTCTCTACTCTCTGATGCTAAGGGTTTATACATCCTGACTTGGTGCTGATTGGACTTCAGGATTCAATAAATCAGTTACAAACAAGGTCTTCAGGTTCCACAGAGAAAATACAATACCACCTGAAGCCATGGATAGGCTTAGCTTTGAACCCGTAGCTTGGTCCTTTAACGGTGATCCTCACCGCCTCAGTCTAACGGCTTGTTGAAGAGTCGTCCAGATGACATAGCCGTGGGAAAGTAATTGTTTATTCTGTTACCAAAAATACACCAAAACGGTACATTGTGTACAAGGCTGTGCTCTTGTGTGTTCCTGTCACCAGAACCCCTCTATGGGAATCACAGCTTTATTATGAGTTAGATATACATCATCATCACCATTATTATTATTATTATTATTATTATTATTATTATTATTATTATTATTATCACAGTCTGATAATAGTTTGAAGATTGGATACAATATTTCTGGAATCAGATAAGGTGAAACCCAATGAAACCAAATGAAAATTGCCTGTCCCTTGTTCTCAGATAAGCCGTTCTGTAATTACTCATTCATTACTCATTCAGTGCACTCCCACATAGCTACCGCACTTTCACTTTGTAAGTCAGCCAGATCGTTGTCAAACTGACACCATTAAAACATGCCTTCTAGGAGCTCAGACCCATAATAACTATACCAGTATTAAATTAGCTGCAGTTTAACTGCTCTGAGGAGCAGTCCTAGTGCTCCTTGGCGTTGCCTGCTGGTCGAACAGTGCCTTAGCCTTTGCACCAGGGCCTTATGGTTTTCTAGCAAGCATATCAGAAGCACCGACCGCAACGATAAATTCAAAATGAGAGAAAAATCAGTGTGGTGGAAAATCTGAGGTCCATGACTGATATCAACAGCATGTAGCACAGTATAGAATAGGAAGAGGACATGAAGTGTTCAGTGGGAATTGGATTGGGTTGGTGGTACTTGAGACTAAAGCTCCTTTTACACTGGCATTCTCTACCCGGGTCAGAACCTACCCGGGTCAGGACCCGGGGTCATGTGGGTTGGCTACACAGTTTCACACTGCTTTTGATAAAGCAGGGTTGACCTGGGTGACGGACGCAAGTACACAATGTGTGTATCAATGCCCCGGAAGCAGCTTGTTGCTGACGCTGCCATCCAAGCTTCTCTGGATTGAACCGTCGGCCCAAAAGTTGATTTGATCAAATGTTTCTTCACCCCTGCTGCAATCTGGCTCATGCTGTGTCTCAGGCCACAAAAATATGGCTAAACAAAATAAACAGAAACGTTCCTTGTGGAAGTGAAACCTTCACGCAGGTGTGGCTGTTTATTTCATCGGCTCACGAACGGCCGTCATGCATTTTGTCTCGCTCAACCCGGGTCAAAGCGTGTCGATCCACATCCTGAGGTGTGTCGCTGGGACCCAGGTCTGACCCAGGTACGTGGGTTTCACACAACGTGGGATTGTGACCCGGGTAGCCAGAACACGGGTAGCAGTGCCAGTGTGAAAGATGTGAAAAATGAGGTGTAGAGTATATTCAAAAGGGATTTACAGTATGTGGAATAACTAGACAATGCTAATACCAAGTTTCATACCAATGTAATAAGTGATGCGTAACATGTACAATGTGACATGCATGCGTACATACGATGGGGGGTTATCATAATAAGGAGAATTCATTTGACTCTGCTTTCGGCAGGCAGACTGGTAAAGCCCCTCTGAGGGAGTTGCCTGTGCGTTACAGTTCTTGTTTACCGCTGTTGTTTGCTAGTGCAGCACAAACCACAGCAGCACCTCTGCTTGTGTGAATGCATCTAATTTCAGATCGTGACACAGTGATTGTACAATGTGTTAGCCTGCACTCAACCCTGCCAGCCTGCAATGTCTGGGAGGAAATCAGCAAGTGTTTCTGTTCACGATTAACCCTTAGTGTCCTGGATCCCCTGTGAATGCGGAGCGCATTACTCTAAAACCAAACTGAAAATTCATTACACTAAGATACCGCTTCAGTATATTTGTGCTTAGTAAACATTTTGAAAGTTTCATACAATTTGAGTTTTATTACATTTTACCTTTCTTGTTCCATGAATTGAATGAGAAGAGTGTTGTGTAATGATATATTTTAGTTGCATTATTCCGATGACACTGTGCATAAGAACATAAGAAAAGTTTTGGAACAAGAAAAGGCCATTCAGCCCATCAAGGCTCATCCCTTGTTAACACACCATTCTCCCTACTGGGGGTAACTAATTTAAAAGCACAAAATGTTGTCTTTTTTAATGTTCCCAGTGTTTTAGATCCTACGCCTTCACTTGGTAGGCTATTCCATGCTTTTACAACTCTCTGTGTAAAAAAGTGCTTCCTCCCTTCTCTTCTAAACTTACTTTTACTCAGCTTCCATTTACACCCTCTTGTTCTTCTCTCTGTGCTAAACTTGGGTTCACTTTATCTAGACCATTTAGGATTTTAAAGACTTCACTCAGGGCTCCTCTTTCCTTTTTTTTCAGTATTCTAGGTGGGGTCTAACCAGGGCATTGTAGAATCACCTCTCAAGACTTGAATTCCACACTATAGCCAAACATTCTATTTGCCTTTTGAAGTTCCTCACCACATTGGCAAGAAACTTTTAATGATGAACCAGAGATCCTTTTCAAAGTCCTCGTCCCCTTCTTCCATTCCGTTCATTTTTATACTTATAACATGGATTATTATGCCCAATAGGCAATGCTTTACATTTCTTTACATTAAAATGAATTTGCCACAAGCTTGCCCAGTTACAGAGAAGATCCCAATCCCTTTGAATTAGCTGGGCTGCGGATTCAGAGTCCACTGCTCCCCCGAGTTTGGTATCATCTGCAAATTTAACAATCTTGCAATGTGTATCTCGGTCCTTTATATAAGTGAGGAACAGCGAGGGTCCAAGTACAGACCCCTGTGGTTCTGCACTGAGTACAACCCCCCCAATCTGATTTTACACATCTCACTGTTACTTGATGCTTTCTGTTTTTTAACCAGTTCTGAATCTAGTTACATGAACTCCCTGTAAGCCTGCTGAAGTCTTTATTGTGGGTCAAAGACTTTTTGAAACTCAAGATCATTTATATCATGAGCATCGCCATCATCTACATTAGCTGTGAAATCCTCAAAAAAGTGAATTAGACATGAGCTCCCTCTTCTGAACCATGCTGCCTATCCCCTATGATACTGTTGCTGTATAAAAAGTCTTCAAGCTTA